>JAJOOR010026419.1:0-22787 GCA_036250505.1 Solanum acaule
ATATTTATTTTATTTTTAATGATACTATGATTTATAGATACATAACTACGGTCAAATATTATGCTTATATATATATTTTATTTTTATTTTAATGATACTATGATTTATGGATACATAACTACGGTCTATTTTAAATCATAAGTTAAAAAGAAAATTAATAAATCTGAAGATTTGAGCACGTCAAACACCGCAACATAAATTGAGAGAGGGAGAATTATTTATTTATATTATATACTATATTAAAAGCGTGAAATCCTTAATAATGTTGTTTGAATTTTTCGCCCTCGTTAAAAGATCTTTCTTTAGAGATTTGACTTTATAAAAGACGGAGTAAGATTATTAAGTTTCTAATGTTATGCAAGTTATAAGTCCTATATTAGGAATTCTCTCTTCTTCTAATTGAAGCTCATGTTTGTGCACTTTATAAATTAACATGTTCAATAACTAGAAAATAGAAGATGTATGGTAGAAAAAGTGTAATTATCTTCTTTTCAAATATGGAATTTTACATAGATTTGGAAGAAATATCATTGGCCCAATTTGTGTTGGATTCCAATTTCAATTTGCACTGTCTTGGAACCCATTGAGTCAAATCCTTGTTCCCCTAGACTTGTGAATTGGCAACTTGGGAGCCCATTTTGCTACTTTTAACTGGTATTTTTTTAATGTATATATGATAAGTATTGAAAATGTAACTTAGAAATAAAAAATAATTGGAGAACGAACAGAACTCATATATAATGTTCTTGTAATTTACAATAGCTTTACAAGGCCATCAAACAATCAACTAATACAAAAGACTCTTTTTAAGAACTTCACTTTCCAGGGACAAAGTTTGTGGCAAAGGCCCAGACATTGTTGTTAACAGGATCAGCAAGGTGGTCAGCAAGGTTCTCCAATGGACCCTTTCCGGTGACAATAGCTTGAACGAAGAAACCAAACATGGAGAACATAGCAAGTCTACCATTCTTGATTTCTTTTACCTTGAGCTCAGCAAAAGCCTCTGGGTCATCAGCAAGGCCCAATGGGTCAAAGCTACCACCAGGGTAAAGTGGGTCAACAACCTCACCCAGAGGCCCACCAGCAATACGGTAACCCTCAACGGCTCCCATCAACACAACTTGGCAAGCCCAAATAGCCAAGATGCTTTGTGCATGGACCAAGCTTGGGTTGCCCAAGTAGTCAAGTCCACCCTCGCTGAAAATTTGTGACCCGGCCTTGAACCATACAGCTTCACCAAATTTGACACCATTACGAGCCAACAACTCGGGGAAGACGCAACCAAGAGCTCCAAGCATAGCCCACCTACAGTGGATTACCTCCAATTCACGGTTCTTGGCGAATGTTTCAGGGTCAGCAGAAAGTCCAGCAGTGTCCCATCTGTAGTCACCAGGGAACTCTCCAGTCAAGTAGCTTGGAGCCTCACCAGAGAATGGGCCCAAGTACTTGACACGATCAGGACCGTACCATGGGCTGCCAGAGGAAATCAGGCTTTGCCTTGGTAGCAGTCTTCCTCATGGTGATTCTACCATTTCCGGTGATTTCAGAGGAAGATGGTGAGAGTTTCACTGCCTTCCCGGCGAAAGAAGGGGAAGATAGAGACATTGTAGAAGCTGCCATTGTAAACGTAAGAAGAAAAACTCTTGAATGGAGCTACTACACAAGAAGTAGAGTTGATTTTGTTTGTTTGTTTGAGTTTCATGAACCTTGCCTCATCAAGTGCATATAAAGGACTTGGAAAGATCAAAGTCCTTATCCTAGAATATCATTATATGGTTTTTGATTGGTGGATAATATTTCCTCTTTAACTTGATTCATGTCCATTTGGCAAAGTTCAACACCTCTAAACATGACTACAAAATCCAACCCAGTGCAAAATTCATATCTTATAGCCAATCTGAAGTTGCCACGTGGATAGTGGATTATTGCAAAATAATCCAATTCACCAAGAGCATAAACCACTTCATGTGACAAAATAAGAACATTTTTTTTATTTAAAGATTGGAATTAAGATAATGCAAGTCCCAAGTGAACCAACGGCTAAGTTCCCATGATTAATAATTGGATGATACAATTCAACGTTTAACTTGGATGCTTCACTGTAAATTTGTAATGGAGGTAGAAAATCATATCATGATAATTCGATGTACTAAACTCCTATGATATATGAGGTTCAGGAAAAGGTACTTATCATGATTATAAATTAATATATGTATAGATTAGTTTTGATATTATTTAAGGATAATTGTACAGAATGACAAACTTATAATCTAAAATAAATGGAGTAACTACTGTTTGATTTAATTGCGCCCCGTAGCAAACGTTTGTCAGTCGCCTCTCACCTTCCAAATTCTTGCTCGCCACTCTCCCTTTCTCGCTCGCTTCCCTCTGTGCTCGCCTCTCTCGTTTTATACAACAGAATTGTATAAATTGTGTTTCTGTTTGTATAAAGCGAGAGAAAATTGTATATACACATGCAAATACATATATATTCGTCATATACACTTATAATTATACAATAAAAATATTCCCCTGCCCAGTTCTCTTTTGTCTTTCTCTTTTTCTCGTTTTATACAAACACAGATTATACAATATAATGTAAAAATTATGTTTGTATAATGTATAATTTATGTTTGTATAAAAGCGAAAGAAAATTGTATAAACACATGCAAATACATATATATTCGTCTTATACACTTATAATTATACAATACAAAAATTTCCCTGCCCAGTTCTCTTTTGCCTTTCTCTCTTTCTCGTTTTATACAAACACATATTATACAAATATAATGTATAATTTATGTTTGTATAAAGCGAAAGAGAGAGCGATTTTTGATATACAAATATTTTTGTCAACGATTTATACAAACGAAAGGCTAACAACAATTTATACAAATGGTCTGCCAGCGAAATTATACAAATCTGAAGAGGAGCCAACGAATTATACAATTGCTTCTTTTTGTATATATGTATAGCGAAATAAACATAGCTTTCAATTGTATATGTATAGTGAATTATACATATATATGTTTGCTATGGAGCGCAATTATGCAAACTTTGCTATAGCATATAATTATAATTTTTTTGTTTGCTATATGTGAAAGTTGCTCTTTATTTAATACCTTATGGTGTAGTGTTTTCAAGATTTGTACATCATATTCAGTATTATAGGGTATATAACTACTCCCTTCGTTTCATAAAGAATGACCTGGTTTGACTTGGCATAGAGTTTAAGTAAATAAAGAAGACTTTTGAATCTTGTGGTCCTAAATTAAAGTTATGTCAAATGAACAAAATTGCCCTTAATCTTGTGGTTTTAAACATGCCACGTGGAAAGCAAAAAGTAAAATGTTACCAAAAAAAGAAAGAGGTCATTCTTTTTTAAACTGACTAAAAAGGAAAGGAGGTCATTTTTTGTGAAACGGAGGGAGTAATATATAACAACTCATGGTATTAACAATATCAAAGATATTAATATATGAATAAGCATGATTAAAAACAAAAATGTTCTTAAATACACCAAAATAATATTAGTATAACTAATCACAATATTACTAATACACTTTATTAAATATTATTTTTATACACACTACTAAACGACTCCTCAATGAGCCTTATTATGCAGTGTATTCTAAATCCTAGATGGTTGACAAAAAGAAATTTGATGAAGAGGAGAGTTGTTATTGACTAATTAAGGGGTTTCACAAGTTATTTGAGAAAATGAAAAAAATGGATCCTTCTAGAGAATATTATTTTAATCATTAATAAATATAATTGAAGCCAAATTTATAAAACTTGTAAACCAATTGAAACTGAAAGGACGAAGAGAAGCAAGTTTTTTTTTTTTTTTCGAAGCCCATTGAAACAGATGGATGAGGAGTTGTTTTGTACGCAAGACGGGATAAACATGAATATTTCACGTGTTAGAATACGAAGATTATGACTATAATAATTTTTAGTTAGGGGTGAACAAAATCGAATTAAATCGTAAATTATATTTGGGTTGATTTGATTTGAACTAAAAAATCAATCCGAGACCAAATCAACTCGACATTATATAGATAATTTTTAAATTTTATTTTATACATAAAAGTATTTACTTCGATATACTTATAAATATTGTTGTTTGCAACAAATTTTATACACATGGAAAATAAATCAACCACACAAATAAAATCTGAAGAAACATAACTTTATTGATAAATATGCGAGTACAATTTTGTTCCTCCCTAAGAGTTATCCATGATTCGATGGTCGTTAGTGGCGTATTTCTCGAACTAGGATGATTTAGATTTGACCTCTATATAAATATTTCATGAATTTGCAGAATATTCGAGATACCTTTTTAAGGGAATTTAGTACCTTTTATATAGGACATGAACTAGGGTTTAGGATTGAGTAGCCTCCAAGAATTCTAATTGAAACTGAACACACCTTCTAGAATCCCAACTATAATTGAACACGTCTTGTGGAGTCCACAAATTTTCAATGTCTATAATTGCTTATACATAGTTTTTATCTCGTAACATATTATTTCAAATTTAAGACTTAGAATTTTGAATGACCCAATAAAAATTATAGTCCATAGATATAGTAAATAAAGCTTAAACCAAAATCAAATCGATACTAATGCTAACAAAAAAATAAATCAATTCAACACTAAAAATAACACTTATATTACATTGATTATTTCTTCTTTAGTTTTACATTGGTTTAGACAACTAAATACCAAACCTAATTTTAGTTTGTTTATTTTAATATTTAGTCATATAATTAATACTTAGTAGACTTATTTTACCATGATTTAGTACTTCCCAATTATCATCATTTTCATTATGACATATAAATTTGCAATATTTGTTTTTATGTGATTTCATTATTATTATTATTATTTGAATATTTTCGTGTCATCACTCATCTCATATTTTTTGTTATTTTCTTTTTAAAAAGTACCTTATATAAGAGAAATATTTGAAGCAAAAGTTAATTATATATTTGTATGAATACTTTATTAGAGAAAACCAAAAAAAAAAAAAAAGGAACAACAAAAAAATACCCGAAAAAACTCGACACAAATGGTTTGATTTGACTTTAAAAAATCCAAACCAACTCGCTCATGTACACCCCTATCCCTAACAAATACCTTGGTAAAGTTAATCTCAAATTTTATGCCAGAATTATTAACCTTATCTCACTTACCAAACGAACCTTTAATGTTTTATTGTTTAGGTTAAAGAATATTATTGAGAGAAGTTATGCTTCTGCCTTTTGTCGTCCACCTTATGACTCTTCTATTATTTCGATATTACTAATACCTCAAACAAATCATGGGATCAAATTAATCCTGAATTTCTCCTTATAATTTATTTATTTATTGTTAAAGAATATTATTAAGACAAAAATAACATGTACTAGTAGGCATTATCGACTGATTCGAATCCACTTCATAATATAAATAGACATTAAATAGAAAACATACAAATATGAAGGTTACGCCACCTCAAGTCTTTATCAACATGTTCTTACCATCCCCAAGTATAATATTCATAAACTAGTACACTTTGATCTCAACTTTCTACCTCATTTCATTGTCAACTCTAATATTTAATTAAACTTTTAACCATCTTGTCACTCTAAGGCTTCTCAAGCCTACTTTTAATGTCACCCTAAGGCTTTCCAAGTCTATCGATTATGCCACTCTAAGGCTTCCTGAGCCTCATTGTTGTCACACCCTCATATCAGATCATAACCTAATCATTCTATCACACATAAATTTTTCGAATACAAGAATACTAACTTTTTTAACCAACCTACTACTCTTCCTCAAGTTCCAGGTCCACACTCTGGCCCCTTGACTAATTCGTTGGACCACATGCGAGACTCTTACTAAATCATCTTGACT
Organism: Solanum acaule; assembly: GCA_036250505.1. Classification (NCBI taxonomy): domain Eukaryota; kingdom Viridiplantae; phylum Streptophyta; class Magnoliopsida; order Solanales; family Solanaceae; genus Solanum; species Solanum acaule. Next base: position 5,903 of record JAJOOR010026419.1, read on the forward strand.
CAAATTCCCCTTATCAGATATGTTCTAAACACTAAACAATTATAATTAGTCTCATCATTTAAACTATGCACCAGTTCTTCGGTCATCAGCTGACCTAGTAACCACAACTTAGAAACAAATAACATACAATTATAATCACAAGTATAGCATAGCCTGGACCTTTAGTTCTCACCCTGAGTTGATATGCACAATAACATAAACAACCTCAGCACAACAAATCATATCTGATTCATCACACCTTCCAGGTAACCTGGACCACTAAAGATTCCTAAAACAACTTCCAGAGTGTTTAATATGCAAATCTGGTCTACACAAGAACCATAATAGTATTTAAACACAAATTTTGATTACTCATGGAAAAATATGTAACAATCACAATACAAAAAAGTAAATTTGGTTCTTATTACACTCACACACAAATCGTAAACCAACGTGGTGCCCATTTCCATTATTAGTATACCAATGTGTGTACCCGATCCAATAATAGTATGTATTGATGTTGTATCCGATCTAATAACAGTATGTATCGGTGTGGTATTTGATTCAATAATAATATGTATCGACATGATACATGATTCAATAATAATATGTACTTGCCTGGTTATTTGATCCAATAATCAAAATACACAACACAATCACAAACTACAATGAATAGCATTCACACTTGTACACCAAAATAAACACATTAATTGCATGCGATTAACAACATCTTTCACTTCACAACATGTATTTTTTTCTTTCTCCCTAATCGTGTATCATGCATGCAGTACTAGAGAAATAGTTGACAAACAAATATAGCATAACTTGGGAAAATAAACAGTCATCACCTACCCAAAAGAATTCCTTCCCAAATATTTTCTTATCACAATTTGATTACCTACACTTACTTTCCCTTGGATAATACCCAGCAAATATTATAATGTCAACAATAGCTAATCAAATTCATCATCAGCCTAAACCACATCTAATCACACATACAACTATTCAGACTCTGTTCCCGAAGACTTATGCATGAAATCTACCGACAATCTACAAGATATTATATAAGTAAATACAGGTCTAACTATTCAGTTAAGAAAAAAATCTAGCCAATCTGAATGCCAAGAACTATTGTAGAAGTCTGATAGCGAATTTAGACTCTTTTTGTGAAGTTTTTTAGCTTACTATCAATTTAAGATAATAATAAAATACAAAATCAATCACAAATGGCTTAAGTCTTTCTCGATTATATCCAATCTCAATCTCAAGCCAACCTCATGATATTTCAACCTAAACTAGGGTTTTTGCACCATTAAATCTGTCACGACCCATGGGTACCCCCTAGATGTAACATGGCGTATAGAACCCCGAAGGACTCCATACAAGCCACTTAGTTCTCATAACATATGCAATAGAACAATAAGAGTAAAACATATTTCAAGTCTCAAAAAGTTTTTCATAAAAGAAAGTGTAATTCTACACACTTGTCTCATCATAGCCATCTATTACAATAGTGAATGAAATAGGGTCTAGCCCATACAACATGTTCAAAAGGGAAAGTACATGAAAGAAACTAAACATATGAAAATATGTCCTCAAACCATGGACTCACCAAGCTCGGGAAAACAATCAAATCCAAGTTATAGCCACAAGAATGATCACCTCTAGTGTCGGACCCAACACTTGGGGAAAATGTAGGCAAAAGTATGTGTTGGTATAAAAATGCACTAAGTATGATAACTATGCATGAAAACCTTTAAAACATGCTAAAAGGGACATTTCATTTCAAAACATGCAATTTATCAAGCTTAAACATCATCATAGAAATAGTTGGAAAACATAAGTCATAATCATCATCTTCAATGCAAGCTAACATCATCCTTTATAACTTTTCATCTTTTAAAACCTTTGAACACTATGAGATACTTATTTAAGCACATCTTAGTTCATCATTACTCTTGAACACTATGAGATACTTCTTCAAGCACATCTTAGTTCATCATTACTCTTGAACACTATGAGATACTTCTTCAAGCACGTCTTAGTTCATTATTAGTCTTGTTATGGGAAATAGCCTTAACTGACGTGAGACTATGTGAGCTTTGACATGGAATCCGGTGTCTCTCACACCGAAAAGGGTTGGTCTACTTGCCTAAGGTAGAACCGATAATTCTTTAGCTTAGGTGGATCCACTAGCTAAATATCCTATGGGGGCACGTAGTTTATGGGATACGGAGATTGCTACTGGAAACCCGAACTCGACTAGGTGAAGGCTTTCATCTCATGAGATATACTTTGGGAAACCCGGACTCCACTATGTGAAAGTTCCCATTTTGGAAGCCCGGACTCAACTATGTGTGAGCCTCCATCTCATTTCAATATCCACTCGGTGCTAAGCATAAATCCCAGAAGATAATTATTAAGTCTTACTTAACTCATGTCTTATGGAATGATGTCCTTGACAACCAATTCAAGTTAGTTCATTAGAATAACTCTTTAGACCATGCATAAGCAACTATCACCATACATGATCACTTTTACTCTTAGATTCAATTAGGTGAGAAAAAGTCTTTCAACCATAGAACACTTACCATGTGCGAAAACCTTTCACAATAATGTTCATTTTGTTTCATGAGGAAAGCCTTTCAATCAACACAACAACAATATCATAATCATTGACTCTTCACTCTCAAAGCATCTTTAAAGCATTTACATAGATTTCATAAAAACATGCATAATTTCATATTTTACTCTTTCAAGGTTCAAAACCTATTTTCAATCAACACATCTATAATTCAAGCATTAGACATGGATTTCATCATAATATCATGTGAATTTATCACCTTATGCATTAATTCATAAAATTCCTCTTTCATCAACAAAGATCCACATCATAAGATCAAAATTGAGAAGTATGGAAAATACATGGGTTCTTGGAGATACATCATGAAAACCATAGGAAATCATCAATTCATGCTTAATATAACATAATTCAACCATTAGAATCAAGTTTGAAAGGAACCTATGACTTTTGAATCAAACTCTAACAATTAGGTATTTCTATCTTTTGAAATTGGATTTTGAAGGAACTCCATGGATGAGAGATGTCCATTGATGAAAGCTATCATACCTTAACAACAAAGCCTAATGCTAAGCTTCAATGGAGGAGTTGAACCTTGACCCTGATCCTAGCGTTGAACTTCCTTCTTCTTCTTCTTCTTCTTCTAGTTTCTAAAGAGATATATTTGAGATGAGAGCTTTTGGGGATTTAATTTGGGTCTTGGGAAATAATGACTTGAAAGGTGAGTTTAAAGGGTTAAAATCACTTATATGATGTACTAGGCCTAAACAAAACGACCTCACTTTATTCTAACTTAAGTTGGAAAGTTCCAAAATGACCCTACTTGGCAGCCCATTGTCCAAGCTTCACGGCCACGAGTCGTGGTCCTCACCACTACCCATGGTCCTTCGACCAATGGCTAGGCCACCTTGGCTTGTCCTCTAAAAGTTGAAGGCATCACCATGAGCCTTCCCATGAGTCGTGGTCTTCACCACTGGCCGTGAAGTGGCTCGTGAAGGTGAGCCCAAATTAAGGCAGACTTGGTGAGCTACTGCCTCACCACCACAGGTGGTACTACGGGTCGTGGTGGCCACCATGAGCTGTCAAGGCTGTCGTGAAGGTGGGCAGTGCCTTGGCAAGCTTGGACAGCCTTGGCCCTTGCCCTTTTATCTTGGCTCTTTCCCCCTAAATCTTGGCTTGTTGCCTTCATACTTAGCCCTAGTTGGCCTACTAAACTACGGGGTGTTACAAAATCAAATCAAACCCTCCCCTGAAGTCGTACACCAAGGATTCCATGGCCTAAGAATCAAAATATCAAGGTAGGGGATCAGATTGCTTACCTTTATGAAGATTCTTGATGAAAAACTCTTGAAATTCGCCCTAGGTCACCCTTTTTTTTAAAATGTTCTTGGTTGATTGTGGGGAGTTTTTCTATATTTACTGTGATCAAACTCACTAAAGCAACACAATCAGGCCCCTAATCCAGTTAAAACAAAGTGTCAAAAATCTTGTCAAAATACCTTATTTAGTAACACCTCCAAATCTTGAGTAGTCAAACTGACCCCTTCACACAAAATTCAATAACAGGAGTTCTACTCACATGGATTAACTTTTGAAAAGTTCTCTGACTCCTTAACGTCTAAGCTAATGGAAAAATCAACTCCCACTTAGAAATTTTACTCAATTCATAGAATTGCATTAGACTTTATATCGCTAAAATTACATTTGAGACTAGTTTAATTTGGAATTTTCAAGACATTATTTCAAAAGTCTCCTCGATTTATTTAACAATTAGTTCACTCATAACAATAGGATGAGTCATTACAAACACTATAGATTTAAACAATTTTTTTTTGAAATAATACACAAATAAGAGAATTAGTAACTAAGTAACTTTTTTAAAATAAATTAAATACCTTAATATTTCCAAAATAATCGTAATTGATGGGTTTTTGAGTTGTTGGTATAATATTCTTTCAGATTTAGGTTGAATAAACATTTTAAAAGTACTCAGTATGAAACACATAGTGAAAAATGAATAAGAGACTCTGGAAAGAAAAAATTCACCATTTTAATAGTAAGAAAGAAAAATATTTTAATTTTCTTTTTAACCCTAATATGCAATTGGTCCAAACAATAACTTATATCATTGTAATCGCACAATTTGACTAAGTTTAAGTATCAAAATATGTAATTGGGCCAAACCACGACTTTTTTTGAAGAACTTTTAAAAATAGCAAAAAACTTGAAATATAATGAGGTAAAAATAGGAGTTAATATCGCAATGATCACTCAACAAAAAAAGTTTTATCACAAAAGTCACTCAACTTTAATTTTTACTTCAAAAGTCACTCAACTTTGAATTTTACTTCAAAAATCACTCAACTATAAATGTTTTATTTACAAAGTCACTCAATCTATTTCATTAAATTTTCTTACATGAAATTTCTATTTAAAATCAATTTTTTAAATAAACATTCAAACTTCTTTTAAAATGTTTGCAATACGTGAAAATTTATAAAATGCAGAAACATGAAATAGACACATCTAGGAATATGGAAGAAGCGGATTTAGAAACAAAAGACTAAGGAAAGTAAAAAGAATAAGGTTAGATATAGAAAAAGGTTAAATGATAATGGGTTGACCTTTCATTTCATAATTTTGGGCTATTTGGACCATGCTCAATTTATTAGTATTTACTTTCTGATTCAATAAAATGAGCCCTAAGCTCAAATTGATTTTTTAAAAATATTTACAATACCTTAGGTTAGCTATTATATAAAATAATCCACTTAAATCACTTCTAAGGCCTAGAAATTAAATCACCAAGTTAGGAGAGCGATTTACTTACCTTTATGAAGGATCTAATGGAAAACTGGAGAAATTCACCCTAGGTCGTCCTTTATCTTCCCAAAATATTGACATGTAGGAAAACCTTGACATACACGCAAGTTTTACAATACCCCGCCGGCTGATGTAGTTGCGCGCTTTGAGGAGATGCACCGAGTCATCCTACTTATAGACCAATATATCTCTCATGGGAAATGGGGTCGTGACCCGAATCCAACATTTGCAAAATCTAGTTATTCAACTCCAGATTGAGTTGGCACAAGCTTTTAATAACGTGTTAGCACCGCCTAATGGCCATGTGCTAGTGCCGATCAGTCAATCCTTCGCCTGCCAATCCTCTGCAGACCAATGTTCCACAAGAAAATCATTCATTGGCCAATCCTCCTTAGGACAATCCTCCGACGGCCAATACTCTGAAAAACAGTCTTTAATGGGACAATCCTATGCAAGTCAATCCTCCGTCGGCAAATCCTTCATCGTCGGCATCAGCCCTACCTGCGTTGCCCCATGTAATCTACTAACGACAATGCAGTATAATGCTACATATGTCTTGGACGATCTAAAAATTATAACTGTACACAAGTCTAATACGTTTATGTTACCACTAGTCTAATATCATCTGTTATAGTGAACTTAACAACATTTTTATCTCAAAATATAGAGATTTATCGATTTGAGTATCATTTTTTGATTCTGTAGTTTTGTATTGTATATTCTCAGCATTCTTATATAGAGATTTATCGATTTGACTAAAAAAAATAATCTCTTTCCAAAACATTCTTAATTGATTATGGATGGTTCTACAGAATTTTTGGCATTTATTGCAGCCTAATCAGGATTCCAATTTCGCTATAGCGGCCCGATCCCCCACCCATTGTCTAAACCCTACAAAAATTACAAAATTAATGTCCAAATTTATATTGAACATTAGATTGAATACATTAAAGATTTATTAATATATATTAATTAAACTAACTAATTGACTAATTTTTAAGTCGATCAAACTCATCTACACTTCCCAAATTGAACTTACTTTGGTTAATGCATCATGTATCTACAAATTCAAAACAAAACACAATGTAAGAAAGTAGATATAACATATATAACATATAAACCACAATAATTACTTCATTTATGAATATCAATAACTTATCATATTTATGGGAATCTTAAATGCAATTGACGGACAGATTGCATTAAAGCATGTTCCAATGCAATTCTTATCATATTTATTGGAATCTTAAATGCAATTGATGGACAGATTGCATCAAAGCATATTCCAATGCAATAACCCAAATTGGTGAAGTACCTACAAATTCAAAACAAAACACAATATAAGAAAATAGATATAACATGTATCACATATAAAACTCAATAATTACTCTATTTATGAATGTCGATAACTTAACATATTTATGGGAATCACAAATGCAACTTATAGGCAGATTGCACTAAAGTATATTCCAACGCAATAGTCCGAATTGGTGAACTACTACACCATGAAATTGACGTAATTGTTGTTTGTAAAGCCACATGAATTATTAAATCCATCTCGATTTTCACACTCCTATCAACTCCATATATTACACCGTCTAAATAAGATTTTGGTAGTCTTCCTTCTAACGCACTACCAATAGCAAAAACCTCTTCACAAACAAAAACTTTTAGTTTATCTTCTCGGATAACATGTTTAATATCGATTTCCTCACTGTCAACTAGCTTAAGAAGAGCTATATCTATTTCCGAAAATGCATCAATCAGAATCACACTAAATATTTTTCCACCTATTTGAGAGACATCGTTGATATCACTGACCGAAATATTCTTTGAATTGTCGAGGAGGAGATGGTCAGATATCACTGTGTGTCGTGAATCTCAAATAGTACTTGTGTCAGTAAATGATCCTAACATTGTAGATTTAACCATCTTTTTAAAAAAAAAATACATAAATAAGAGAATTAATAACTAAGTTACTTTAAAAAAAAATACTTGATATTTTACAAAAATCGTAACTAGTGAGTTTTTGAGTTGTTGTTATAATGTTCTTCCATCATCTTTGAGTTTTTTTTTTAAAGCAACTTTTTGATGGCCTGGTAGCCATTTTATTTAATAAATTTAGCCAACAAAAGCCCAATCAAACATAACAAAACAAACAAACAAAAAAAAGAAAAATAAAATGGAAAGAAGCCTAACATCATTCACATCTAATTTACTTTCCTAATTTGACCTTGTCTGCCAAAGCACCCTTCCAGCTCTCTACGCCATTTATCCCGTGATTTTGTTCTTGCCTTGCACCTCTCCTCTTTTATCTTCAGCAGCTTGCACAAGAGCATTTACTAGGGAAAGGTATTTCATTTCTTCATTTATTTGCCTTTTTCTTTCTTTCGTTTATTGTCTTCTGATATTCCACAAAATCTGAAGGAGGTAATGCATCCATCCGCGTGTGGAGTTCATGGAGGTAGCCATCAAGTAGGTCGCGGTGTGTTGACTCCCCTGACTGTTAAGTTTCTCCCTCCTTTTGTGTCTGATCCTAATTTATCCTTTATCAGTTGGTTATGAGCTTCCTGTCTTAATCTACATGAGTTCCTTGCTGACCTCCGTGCTTGGAGGATTAAAGATGACGATGTACCCCTGATTTTTTATGAAAGTTTTTGTGTGCTAACATAGGTTAGCAAACACTCTATCAATATAGTTGTAATGATCCCTTTCTGTAGGCGTAATTTTTTATAAATACATCTACTACTCCCCTTGCTTTCCTATTTATATCCTGATTGTTGATCGCCCATGTGATTTTATCTACTTGGTCTTGATCCTAATGTTAGGAATTTGTGCTTTGTCATTGTTAATTATGCATTTGCCTATTCTTGGTAGTTCTGTGAATGTTCTGAAAGTGTGCATACCTTCTTGATTCATAGCTAGATTTGCTAAATAATTCGCAATTTGGTTACCTTCTCTATAAATGTGCATAATTGTAACATGTTGTTGTTGTATCTCTCTTATTATAACATCTATCATCTCCGCTATCTCCCATGGGATTCTCCAGATCCTTTGAATGATATTCTTTATTGTCAAGGAGTCTGTTTCTATCTCCATATTCTGTCATCCCTCTTCTTTGCTAAATTGTAAAGTTGTGTGAATAGCTCTCGCTTCCGCTTCAATATTTGTAGAAAAATCAATTCTTTTTGCTTGCACATGAATTAGGTCTCCATTACTGTCTCTGAAACAAAATCCATATGCACTTTCCCCTGGGTTACCTTTTCTTGCACCATCAGTGTTGCATTTTTGTAATCCTGCTCCTGGTAGTTTTCATTGGACAATATGATGATAAATTCTAGGTTTATGAGCACCTAATATTTTCACCATGTGTGGCCAAGATCTTCTTGTTACTTTGATATCTGGACTTTTCATCATCACTATTAGTTGCAAGTTCTTCTCCACTTAATGCACTAGCCCTTCAAAACTTGTATGCCCTCCATATTGATTTGATTTCTTTTTTTCCACAAGCCCTACACAATCAGTGCTGGTATGACTCTCATAACTATTTGCAGCTTGTTAGAAGCTTCAGTATACCACCAACATTTAATGGTTTGCATAAGATTCTTGCCTTCGATATCAATCCCTACACATGAAGCAAAGTACTTCCATAGCTTTTGGGCTATGGAAGCTGTTAGAAATAAATGAGACATTGTTTCTGTTTGTTGTGTTTCACAACACCAACATCTGGAGGCAATGCAAATCATCTTTGGGTCAAACAAACCTTTTGAAGAAATTATTCAGGACTAGTCCAAAATGTTTGAAGAATAAAGAAAACATAGTGAAGACTTTAAATAGAAAATTCACTTTCTTTCTTTTTTAGTTATAATGGAGGGAAATAATTCAGTTTTCTATTTTTTAATCCTAATGTAAGATTGGGCAAACAATAACATATATCAGTGTAATAAAAAAAAATTATTAGGTGTGAAGCACAAGTATGATGTAGAAAATAAAACTTGTGTGAGTCTCCTCTTATACTTGGCCAATTATCCATAGGTCTATTAAAATGGACAAACTAGTTAGTCAATTAGGTAGGAGTCTTTCAAGTCTTAAAAATTGGGTAGAAGTGACAAATAGTATTAATTAGGTTAAAATATATTTTCTCAATAGTTCCAAACTTTTAACTTTTACATTTTCGTCCAACAACTGTCGTAGTTGTGGAGACAACTTTAATAGTTGTCCAGACAACTACGAAAGATGTTATTAGTTTAGTCCTTTTATTAATATTAAAAATAAAAAAGTAGAAAAAAAGTAAAGGGGGGGCACTTGTCCTTTTTTTTAATTGAAAACCTATAAAGCATTTTAGCTCATTTTTTGGGATTATTAGGTCCCATTTTTAGAAGAAAAAAATGGGCCAAAGTCCCCTCTCTCTCTCTTCATTTTTAAGCTTTTTTTTCTTAGGTTCAACTTTTCGATCTTCAAATTTCGTTATTGTCCTTACCTTAATATGTTTATTTGCAGAAAGTTGAAATTTAATATTTCTAGCTTAATTTATTCTATTTCTTAAAATTTATTTTTTCACCATATTAACATAAGAAAAATGGCAACTTAGTGAGAAAGTTTGAAATAATAAAATTGTTAAGAAAAGAACAAGAGAACAAATTAGTTTTATACCCCTTTCATTTTATATAAGTTGTCCCCTTTCTTTTTTACATGTCCTTTAAGAAATTATAAATAAAAATGATAGTTTTAATAATTTACTTCTTAAGAAATTATTTTGTAATTTTACAAATCTTATTTATACTTTCAAGAACAAATAATTATCAAGGTAAAATGAGAAAATAAAATTAATTATATTTTTATTTTGTTAGTTGACAATTAATTTTAAATAACAATTTTGTTTATCCTAAAAATAGTGCAATTAAATTTTTATGAGGTTAAGAGCACGCGTCTTAAATCATTTTTTTATAAATAACAATTTGAATTTATAGCTGAATTAATATTAATCTATTTATTTTTAACGAATGAACATAAAAAAACTATTAACAAAATTAAAAAAACAAACAAACTAGAATTGGAGCAGTAATATTAGAGGAGAGAGAGAAACATATTTAAATATATTTAAAAAATACAAAGTACTCTATGTATGTTAGAGGGAAGAGTAAATTGAAGGTGGGTGTGGACTGTTGGAGATAAGAAAAAATGAAAAGGTATAAAGATTTGGAACCCACAAAATGAATTTTTATCTATTAAAAAAAAAAAAATCACACAACTATAACATGTTCATATTCTATAAATTCACACTCCGAGCATCGCCCATCTACAATGAATCACCTCCAACTCACGGTTCTTAGAAAAAGTTTCAGGATTAGCTGAAAGTCCAGCAGTATCCCATTCATAGTCACCAGGGAACTCACCAGTCAAGTAACTTGGAGACTCACCAGAGAATGGGCCCAAGTACTTAACACGATCAGGACCATACCATGGGCTACCAGAGGAGGCTGGCTTGACCTTGGAAGCGGTCTTCCTCATGGTGACTCTCATTTTCGGTGACTTCAGAAGAAGATGGTGAGAGTTTCACTGCCTTTCCGGCAAAAGAAGAGGAAGAAAGAGCCATTGTAGAAGTAGAATGAAAACTCTTGAATGTACAAAAAGAAAAGTTGTTTTGAGGCTTGAGTTTCATGGGCTTTTCACCAAGTGTATATAAATGACTCAACAGGCCCGAAATCCTGATCTTTGAATATCATTATCTGCTTGTTCATTGGTGAATGACAATTTTGTACTAGATTTTTTTAAAGATACTTTATAAGTTTAAAAAATCTAACTCAATGTTGATTTCCTCTCATGCAGCCAATCCATGGTTGCCACGTGTGATTATAGATTATTGCAATATAATATCCACTTGACCATAACATAAGAGTACTCATGGCCATGCATTGTTCAAAAACATCTGTTTATTTGAAATGAAATAGAAATAGGACCACTTGTGTGATTTGCAAATAGACAATAATACAACGTACAATAACCTTTTTTTATACATTTGAAATGAAATACAAATTGTTTTAGGGTTACTGACGATAGGTAAAGTGAAAATAGTACAACATGTTATCAGTTCAACAAATTTTGTGAACAATTAAATAACATATGCGAGTTTTGTCAATCTGACAGAACTTGTAAATAATTTGTATTAAAGTTATGTACAATCGTCATAATTACTTGTGAATTAACCATTAGTGCCAAATTAGGACATGTCAAGCATAACTTGTGAAAGATTAATTCCACATTCTTTTATGCGGCATAATTTGTGAAGAAGTTATGTAAACAACCTTAAAACACATTGTATGCTCGTTTTGACATAAATCTCAAACAACCTTAAAACACAAGAACCTATGGGCAACTTGATAGGAATCAGAAGAGAAAGAGAGAGTCATTGTCGTACTGAATCGTTGTCAGAAGACGTGAAGAAGTATGTTCATTTTGACTTTGATTGATTATTGCCAAAGAGAATAATTCATTGTTTAGGTCCTACTCTGGGTGTGTACTGTGTAGCTGACAGCGACAGTTATTTTCTTATTGATTATTATATTAAATTAGTAAGGCCCAAAATCAATAGCTAATAGAACAAATAAGTTGCTTCTAGAATGTCGATTACTAGGTAAATCGCCTACTATATATATATAGCACCTATCGGACTGAGAAATTTTATTGAATTTAGTTCGGTGTAGAAGGTTCAAGGGATGTAAATTCAATAATAAATTACTATAACAGTATATGATTGTGAAATTTATCACAACGATGTAAGAATGCATATATTATTTAACTGTTTAGTCATTATTAATAACATAAAGAAATTAATCTTTCATTTTCTCTTGTCTCCATTTTTTCAACTTCTTACTATTAATGATTTAGATTTAATCAACAAACACTAGGTCTTAACCATATGGTTAGGATAATCTTCTCCTTTTTATTTTTAAATCATTGCCTAGTGATAACCAATGTTACGTAATTTAACACTGAAAATGGACACAAGATAAAACTTTGTAGTTTAGCCTAATGGCAAAAAACTTCATATATAATCTCTACTAATTTACAATTGCTAGGTTTAAAAGGTCATCAACCAATAAGATACTAGAAGTAACATTTTCTCTCTCAAGAACTTCACTTTCCGGGAACAAAGTTTGTGGCAAAGGCCCAAGCGTTGTTGTTAACTGGGTCAGCAAGGTGGTCGGCAAGGTTCTCCAATGGACCCTTTCCAGTGACAATAGCTTGGACAACGAATCCAAACATGGAGAACATAGCAAGTCTGCCGTTCTTGATTTCCTTCACCTTGAGCTCAGCAAAAGCCTCTGGGTCATCAGCAAGGCCCAATGGGTCAAAGCTACCACCAGGGTAAAGTGGGTCAACAACCTCACCAAGAGGCCCACCAGCAATACGGTAACCCTCAACGGCTCCCATCAACACAACTTGGCAAGCCCAAATAGCCAAGATGCTTTGTGCATGGACCAAGCTTGGGTTGCCCAAGTAGTCAAGTCCACTTTCGCTGAAAATTTAAGATTCAGCCTTGAACCATACAGCTTCACCAAACTTGACACCATTACGAGCCAAAAGCTCAGGGAAAACACATCCAAGAGCACCAAGCATGGCCCATCTGCAGTGGATCACCTCCAATTCACGGTTCTTAGAGAATGTTTCAGGGTCAACTGAAAGTCCAGCAGTGTCCCATCCGTAGTCACCAGGAAACTCACCAGTCAAGTAGCTTGGGGCTTCCCTGAGAATGGTCCCAAGTACTTAACACGGTCAGGACCATACCATGGGCTACCAGAGGAGGCAGGCTTTGCCTTGGCAGCGGTCTTCCTCATGGTGATTCTCCCATTTCCGGTGATTTCAGAAGAAGATGGTGAGAGTTTCACCGCCTTTCCGGCAAAGGTAGACGAAGAAAGAGCCATTGTAGAAGCAGCCATTATAAAAGTAGAATGGAAACTCTTAGAATGTACAAAAAGAAGAGTTGATTTGAGGCTTGAGTTTCTTGGGCCTTGCACCAAGTGTATATAAATGACTCCACAGGCCCAATACCCTTATCCTTGAATATCTATATCTCTTTTTTCATTGGTGGATTACAATTTGTAACATTTTGCATACTTGTCCATATGGCAAAGTTCATTAAACATGACTAGATTTTTTTAGATACTTTACATATTTAAAAACTCTAACCCAATGAAGATTTTTTATATTACATCCAATCAATAGTTGCCACGTGTGAGTGTTCATTATTGCAATATAATATCCACTTTGTTCAAACACTTAAATTTATTTGTCTGTCATATGAAATAGGACCACTTTTATGTGTGGCAAATTGACAATGAGACAAAATAAGAAAAAAAATTGAACTTAAAGGTAATGCAAGTTCAGTGTCCCAACAGCTAATTACACTACAACAAAAACAACTTTTAACGGTAATAAATATTGACATTAATAAAGAGTGCTAAAATATTTACTGGTATTAGTTAGGTGCCATTAGAACCAATGTCGCTAAAGACTTTAGGGACATATACAAAGAGTGTTAATTGCCGCTAAAAATACATATTTAGCGGCAATTAAGAATTAATTGCTTCTAATGATCATTTTTGATGAAGTGTTAAGCCCCAATGAAATATGATTTGATTTTTGTGTGAGATACTGAGGTAAGTTAAACAAAGATGGTAGGAAGTTTTACTAAAAAGTTTTAACAATTAAACGTTACGTATAAATTTTGTCATTAATTCGACAGAACTTATGAACAATTTTACTAAAGTTATGCTTGTGTCCATCATAACTTGTGATAAGACAAGTTTTGCTTATGAATTTGTCAATAATTTGTATTAAAGTTACGACTAGTATGACATATCTTGTGAAAGCTTAAATTTCCATTCTTACGTCCGGCATAACTCTTGTGAAAAAAATATTACCCGCTTGTGAAAGTTATGACCTTGAAGGTTATTTTGTTCATTCATAGAACTTGTGAATGATTTATTTCAAAGTTTTGACATGTCTGTCGTTCATAGGACGATTAATACTCTAAAAGTCAAATAAAAAAATAGGAGAATAATAAGAAAATTAAACGTATGCAATTGTTTTCTTTCATAAGGAGTTAAATTAAGAGCAAACTTTAGTATACTATAAAACCATATACTAAGGTTAATTAAGTGGTTAGAATAATTACGATTTAAGAACTTCTACAAGAACAAATTACATATTAATTAAGTGGATAGAATAGTGAGATTTCACTAGTTACGTTGTTGTTGTACCATTCTGCATGCTAATTTACACTACATCAAAAATGATCATTAGCGACTAAATATGTATTTTTAGTGGCAATTAGCACTCTTTGTATATGCCTCTAAAGCCTTAAGCGACATTGGTTCTAATGGCACTTAACTAATGCCGGTAAAGACTTTAGCACTCTTTATTAATGTCAATATTTATTACCGCTAAAAAGTTGTTTTTGTTGTAGTGGTACCAACATAAATGAAATATATTATAAGTGTAGTATATATATATTTAGTATAAAATATAAACAACCACCTATACACTTGTAAATCGGTTGGCCAAAGTGTTTTGGGTGACTATAATGTTCCTTGAAACATACTTCTTAATATTTATTTCATTTTTATTGATGAAGAGTGTTTTATTAATTATTATCAATATTGCTTAGAATATCCAACACTCTAACAGTTAGAAACTTTTATCATTTTATGCAATTTAAAAACCTCTATTCTATAGTGCACTTGGATATTGTTAATGATCAAATCATATTAAGAAATTAAGTTGCATATATTGTTATTATTATAAAGAATGTTTTATACTATAAGGTCATTTAAAGATATTTACAAGTAAACATCTTTAGAATATTATTATAATTACAAATTCCATATTATTCTAAAGATGTTTACTTGTAAATATCTTTAAATAAGGTCATTTAAAGATATTTACAAGTAAACATCTTTAGAATATTATGGAATTTGTAATCATAATAATATGGAATTTATAATTTAAGTTTACATGCTAGAAAAAGATAAATATGAAAAGATTCACATGTTCTTCATTAATCCAAACCAATTTACACCACATTAGTGCATTACAATCTCTTTACTGAACCCATAACCCAGAATGCTTAAACATTTGACCCCTTCTATAGATTCATCACTCAAAACCTAAAAACTCATCTCACACTACTTGAAGATTAGAGATCTATTTTTTGTTACACTCATTTTCCGGGAACGAAGTTTGTGGCAAAGGCCCAGGCGTTGTTGTTAACTGGGTCGGCAAGGTGGTCAGCAAGGTTCTCCAATGGACCCTTTCCGGTGACAATAGCTTGGACAAAGAATCCAAACATGGAGAACATAGCAAGTCTACCGTTCTTGATTTCCTTAACCTTGAGCTCAGCAAAAGCCTCTGGGTCATCAGCAAGACCCAATGGGTCAAAGCTACCACCAGGGTAAAGTGGGTCAACAACCTCACCAAGAGGCCCACCAGCAATACGGTAACCCTCAACAGCTCCCATCAACACAACTTGGCAAGCCCAAATAGCCAAGATGCTTTGTGCATGGACCAAGCTTGGGTTGCCTAAGTAGTCAAGTCCACCCTCGCTGAAAATTTGAGATCCAGCCTTGAACCATACAGCTTCACCAAATTTGACACCGTTACGAGCCAAAAGCTCTGGGAAGACACATCCAAGAGCACCAAGCATGGCCCATCTGCAGTGGATTACCTCAAGCTCACGGTTCTTAGCAAAAGTTTCTGGATCAGCTGAAAGTCCAGCAGTGTCCCATCCGTAGTCACCAGGGAACTCACCAGTCAAGTAGCTTGGGGCTTCACCAGAGAATGGGCCCAAGTACTTAACACGGTCAGGACCGTACCATGGGCTACCAGAGGAGGCAGGCTTTGCCTTGGCAGCAGTCTTCCTCATGGTGATTCTCCCATTTCCGGTGATTTTAGAAGAAGATGGTGAGAGTTTCACTGCCTTTCCGGCAAAGGTAGAGGAGGAAAGAGCCATTGTAGAAGCAGCCATTGTAAGAAGTAGAATGAAAAACTCTTTGAATGTACAAAAAGAAGAGTTGATTTGAGGCTTGAGTTTCCTGGGCCTTGCGCCAAGTGTATATAAATGAAAAATTACTCCTTAGGCCCAATACATTATTATCCTTGAATATCTATATCTGATTTTTTATTGGTGGATACAATATCTAACCTTTTGGTGTTATTGTCCATTTGGCAAAGCTCAACACCATTAAAGATGACTAGATATTTTTTAGATACATTATGTATACAAAAATCTAACACATTTTAGATTTCCTTTCTTACAACCAATCCAGAGTTGCCACGTGTGATTGTGGATTACTTCAATATAATATCCACTTGACCTAAAACATAAGAGTAACTAATGGCCATGCAATAGTTCACACACTTGTGTGTAATTTAATTCACATATTGTATAGGCTCTTCGTGAAGATGTATGGAGGTTGTGGGGGGGGGGGGGGGGGGGGGGGG
>JAJOOR010026420.1:0-23297 GCA_036250505.1 Solanum acaule
TATATATATATATATATATATATATATATATATATATAACTAAAAAAATAATTTCCTTAACTCTTTTTTTTCCGAGAAAAACTTTAAATTCCATAATTTAATTTTCTCAATAACAAATTTATGTTAAAAGTGTTAAAAAAATATCATATATATAAATTAATTTTCTTCTTAACAACATAAATGGAGTGTAAATAAGGTTAATAAGAGTAATATTTTTTCCTTTTTTCTTTTTACCATAATAAATTTGAATATATATTAATGTGTATTAAATTTATTATTATTGAAAGAAAATAAAAGTTATTTTTATTTTTTCTACATTAAAGAATGTCTTATCTTTTGTATAGTTATTACTCCAATTTATTTATAATAATTACCACGATAATATTATAATAATAGATTGAGAGAGAACAACTTTTTAACTTTTCATATCAACGTTTATATTTTCAACTTTTTTATCAGTATGAAAATTTATTTTTAGCAATTTTTCTAAATAAGTAATATCGAAGTCGTATTTTAATTTGTGTTTCTCTCTTTTATTATATTATTTATTAAAAAATTTATCAAATAGTGAAATTAATTATTTTAAAATATATTTAAGTTTTTCTTATAACTGCGCGAAGCGCGGACAAGTACTAGTTTTCAATAATTTCAAATAAAATGAAAAATACCTTATAAGTATTTATCCAAGGGAAGCAAACCTCTTTAGTCTTTACAAAAAGGCAAGCTAAGTTTAAGTGAGTTCCTTCCCTATAACCGGATCAATTGATTGGTTTGTTAGTAGATTCTCAATAAATATTTTTTATATATACTTAATAGATTTCTCAATATAAATGTAAAGTTTGAGCAAAAATCATTCCCGAAAACCCTAACCTCGGCATGCTTAGTACAAGTCACCTTTTTGTGTGATTTGTGAGTTATTACATAAGAGCGGCGGAGTAGGGTTTTACCTTGTGTACCGTCTGTGTGATTTGTGAGTTATTACATAAGAGTGGCGGAGTGGGGTTTTACCTAGTGTGCATCCCGATAGCGGAGTTATTACATAAGAACGGCGGAGCGGTACCTTGTGTGCTGTTTGTGTGATTTGTGAGTTATTACATAAGAGCGACAGAGCGGGATTTTACCTTCTGTGCATCCCAATAGCGGCGGATGGATAGCCTAGATCCGCAGGCTTAGCCATGCATGCTTAAAATGTACCCAAAAACCCTAACCCGGTAGCCTAGATTCGCCGGCTTGGCCATTCATGCTTAAATTGTTCCCGAAAACCCTTACCCAATACTCTAGATCCCCCGACTTGGCCATTTATGCTTAAATTGTTCCCGAAAACCCTTACCCAATACCCTAGATACGCCGACTTGGCCATTCATGCTTAAATTGTTCCCGAATTCCCTTACCCGATACCCTAGATCCGCCGGCTTGGCCATGCGTACTTAAATTGTTCTCGAAAACCCTAACCCGATACCCTAGATCCGCCGCTGCCCTCAAGTATGATGGCCAAGCGACTTTGCAGATCTGAATCAACTGCAGTTCTTGCATATTGCGGTGAGCTATTTACTAGTTTCGTCAGTGACCTTATCGGTGATCCGACTTCTTTATTTCTCCAGAAAAGGGGCATCAAGTTGCCATATAAGCATTCAAAATCTGAAGGGATCTGAGCAAACCCAAGTTTCTCCTAAACTACCTGCTAGTTACAGCTCTGTTCCCCGGTATCGGCCGACATTTAAAAATATCGGCACTCAGACTGAGGTTTTTCCAGACCAACCAGCTAATGAAAACCATGAGCCCAAGTATCAAACAATATGTGAAAACCAGAATATTCCCCAGCTCAAGTCTCAAGTTTCTGGAATTCAGAATTTGTAGGAAATTGTGGCAAGCTATTATAGTAACATCTCTCTCCAACCAAACTTATACAGGTACTCTATGTAATCATCTCATTATTGTTATTATTCTACAATTTTCACTGCCTTCAAAGAATTTAATACACTTTGTTCTATCAAATGCATCCATACCTTATTAATTCCCACTGAATCATATTATAAATCAAATTATCATCTTAAATTCATTGTTGATATCAACAGTACATCACTTTTATGTTTTAGTTTTTAAAGTGGGGGAGGGCTATAGCCTATACCATATATCAAACAATGATTTGAACAAAACTTGTCGGAATAGAAATATTGTCAAGGCAAAACAATGCTTCATCCAAGTTCAAAGTTTCAAAGGAAAACTCCTTCCAAGTTTTCAGATAAAAGCCAAAATCTGATTCTAAAGTTTTAAAAGTCTGCGTTTCAAAATTTCCCTCAAGGGAAAGGAAACCGGAGTGCTTTTGCTTAAACAGCTGTGCAACTGCCTTTGTCACTAGTTTCCTGTATTAAAAAAAAGAAGTAAAGAATACCTCTTTCAGTCATGTCATATTAATGTTCCCCACTTTACTTCAGTCTCTTCGAATCCCGACTTTCCAATGTCCCCCCAGACCTCTTTTTACCAGATATATCATGCAGGAAGCGACAAGAGGAACCATTATGGCATCCCTTAGGTTTATTAAAGAAAACACAAGGTGTCAAGCTGCGCGGAATTGGTTTTTGGTTCTTTAACAAACCTGCCCCCCGTGTAGTACCATGAGGATTCGTATTTTGTAAGCTTTCATCAACCACATACTCACTTTTTTCTCCACGTTGCTTGATCAGGGACTTGCAGTAATTGATGATATCCTTGTGAAGAGGGGTATGACTAGTCATCGAGGAGGAAGGGGATGTATGGACAACATTTGGTGAAAGAGACAGCTTAGGCTGCAAGCTGGTAGGACCATATCTGGAAACCAACTCAGAATTAACCAAGGGCTTTCCTCCTGCATTGTCAGGTACTCCATATTTGCTAATCAGTTTCTTAATATTTTCCAGATCAAGGTCTGAAGTGGGGTAGGCTAGTGACTTACTCTCTCTAATGTTTGCAGTTTCTACCTGAGGAGGGGTCCCTTGTTCATTAACCAAATCACTTTTCACAGATGTTTCAGGCTTAGTCATTGTCAAGGGCACAGATTTTGCCATTGGCTTTGGCCCAAAACTTTGTCCAGATCCTGCATGGGGAGCTTGGCATTCATTAATGGGTTTGTTAATTACCTTATCCGGTTTTGTCCTGGGCAAGGGAACCAGTAGATCCACTGGCCTAGACATGGCAGCATTGAGAGAAACAGCTACTGCAGCAGCAGTTGAGCATTGGTAGCCATGCCACGTTCATTCATCAGCTTTGGTATTTCTTCTGGGTTGAGGAGAAGCCTAACCAATAAGTTGGTATCGATCCGACTACCCTGCTCTTGACTTTTTGCAAGAGCAGCTACAGTTGTGGCTACAACAACTGTCAAATCACGCGTGAATGGAGATTCGGTGACAGGGTTGTGCTTAGCAGGTGCCATTCCAGAAACTTGAGACTTGAGCTGGGGATATTCTGGTTTTCACATATTGTTCGATACTTGGGCTCATGGTTTTCATTAGCTGGTTGGTCTGGAAAAATCTCAGTCTGAGTGCCGATATTTTTAAATGTAGGCCTATACTGGGGAACAGCGCTGTAACTAACAGGTAGTTTAGGAGAAACTTGGGTTTGGTCAGATCCCTTCAGATTTTGACAGCTTGAATGATATGGTGGAGTAGATTGCACATTAAAAAGCGATCTTTTAGAAAAAGGAGAGTTGCTCGGAGGTTTTCTGGGATTTGGAAAGGTTGACAAAGACTTTGGAAGCGATTTTCCATTATCAGGTAGCTTTTGAGAAGTAACTATCCTGACAGATGATGTACTCTTAGGAAGACATGCATCTGGCGATTTGCAGCAGATGGCTTGGGCTGGAACTTCTACATCTGCTTCTTCTTCTATAGGAATGGTTCGAATTACTGGAGTTTGGTTATCATCATAACTTTGTTCCAGTTCAGACAAGTTGTAAGGACTGTATGGAAATTAAATAAGAAAAATAACCGATTAAAACCAAGTAAAATTAAGACAACGAAAGCTACAAAACATAAGAAATAATCCAAAAATTACTTACTTTGGAGGAATTGCAGACTGATTAGGGAAAACTGCCTCAATCACCCTCCTTTTCCTTTCCTCCTGCTTACTGGCTTCTTTACTTTCTTCACCAGCAACCACTAACCATTTCTCATTCAAATGGAACTACAAATAACAACAATAAATGGGGTTATTACAACAATGCGTACAGAAACTATTCAAATAAAGGAGAAAGTCCTATCATCTAAACTTAATTTAACTTGGGAGGGCATTTCCATTAATGCTTTGATGTGTCTGCTTTAACTGAGTATGATGTTGAGATCCGCTGCCAACTTTTGATGGGCAATCCTCTTTTCGATAATGTTTTACTTGTTGAGTGGTAAAATTATACAAACTTGTTAAGGAGAAATTTGGAAAAAAAACTAAAGCATATGAATCTTCTTGATAAGTATAACTGAAAGTATGTCAATTTGAATATCTCCTTGGGAAATAAAATATACACTAACAGCACAAATGTAACTCAAGCATTTAGGTGCCTCGATAGCTCAATTAGCAAATCAGATGCGTTCAACAACCACTAACCCTTTTGAAGAGGGATTAGAATAGTGAATAATGATATCTCAAAGGTCTAAGTAGAGTAATTTTATTGATACAAAACAAAATCCAATGACATTACTACATATATTCCCAAAGTTGAGTGATCTTTAGAAATATCAACTCTCTGAGAGACAAATATTTGAAATAACACTTGTTAAATATTTTGAGTATTGAAATGAAACTTCTACATATCTGCTTCTTCTTCAATGGGTATGGTTCGGATCACTGGAGTTTGCTATCATCATAATATTTTAGTATGTTGCACAGCGCTTTATACCCATCTTTGCTCATTTAACAATTCAGAAATTTCCATATATCCGTAGTCCTTGTCCCTGCTTGTCATCTGCAAAAAGGAGTCGAGCTAAGTCAAACTGCACATTTGGATGGAGCATTAGGAATTAGGTACTGCAAATGGATACAAGAGAAAAAATACCCATGCCATGAGATGTTTACCTTCTCGAGTATATGTTTGTAATAGATGATTGCTGCAAGGCATATATACCAGTATTTAACTTGACTTCCCCCTCCCAACATATGTGTAGTTTAGCTGAAGAAGTCCTGTTTCTTGTTTGTCGAATAGGTCAGTGTCTGACATCTGATTGTCCTAGGCCAAACAATCTTTCCCAGTAGAGATTTTTTTTTTCACCCCCAACATAATCAAATTGATTCTAAGAAGCACTAAACTATATTACCATCCAAATAGCCAAGGGTTGGTGTTTTTCCCACAAAACTGTTTGCCTGCAATTTTAAAAAAGAAAAAGTAGATAAAAGAGGCTTTAATAGATCCAGTATACCTGAATAGCATTGCCGTCACGTGGATGCTTCCGTACTCTATTATCAGGTACACTTACAATCTGAAGAAGAAATAATGATAAACTCAGCAAGTGAGATTACTGATCCCAGAAAAATGCTTAGAAAGAGGACACATTTGAAATTCAGGAACTACAGACATGAACTTGTAAACATGTTTACAAGGGTAATAGGCAATTAGAACGAACAGCTGAAATAATTTGCGATAAATACTCAACAGTTCCTTCAAGCATCTTCACTCTTCAGCCGCACCTGTTGGACATGATCAAAATAAGACGTCACTAATGTATCTTGATGAAATAAGCGAGGTCAATTCTGACCCTCAAGTGACTAATTACTTGAAATTACCTACTGTAAAAATAACTGTATTCATGAGAAATGCTTAACATGAATATGTAAACTCAATGTATATGCACTAGTGCTGCGTTTTGTTTTCTGAGCAAGCACTTCAATTTATTCCTTGCCATTGACATGATTGGTTTATATCTTTACCATGAATGATTCCCTACGCAGCAGATTTACCTCATACTACAGTATTGACAATGAAACTGCTCATTAAATGGGGAAAGATTATTATAACCGAAATTCGGGCTGAGCAAAGGTAGATGCTCTGAGCAAGTATTTTCATGAAAAAACTTTACTGTCATAACCAAAGATTTGATTAATCTCCTCAGAGGAACCTTGATGTTCTATTATGATTGCAGAATGCTGTGTCCAACTTATGCAAATACCAACCATCTCCTGTTGCAGCAGAGAAAAGGAATAAAGAGGGCGAGCATATCAAAGCAAACCTCACCGTACCATTACAATATATTGAATCTCTAGTTCACATGATATAACAAGAGATGACTCCCTCTTTTTTTGGGAGGGTAGGGTGGGGTGGGGATGTTGGAGGAATTGTACAAATACAACTGCATAAAGCACCATCCTGGAAATCAAAATGGATTGGATCAGGTGTCCTGTGGAAAAGGCGGTGGGGAACTAATAGAAACATTCGGTTCGGAGTTTTAAAATCTAGGTTTTCAAAAAAGCCTTCTTTTGAACAAGGAACCCCAATTAGCTTTGCACGTTTTCTAATACTTTATATACAAGAATTCACAAAAAAAATTGAAAAGAAACAGACACTGAGATCACAAGCACAAGGCTTTTGCCGGAGCCTCAGACTCCAAGTCCAAGTCTTCTTTTGTTGCTTCCTTCTTTTCCAGAATAAAATAGCTAATGATAGAACTATGCGCTTCATAATTTTCACAGGGATCTCCTCACAGATTTCAATGGTGATGATGTGACTACAGCGTCAGTTAGACCGCCAGTTCTCATGTTAGTTTGAACTGGGGCTCCAAATCCAATTGAAAAATCTTGTCATCTGGGAGTAAAGGAATGATAAGTTGAACCATAATATACCACTTAACCTAAATGTGTTTCATGAAGTTAATTTTGTTTGACAGTTTACCTTTCTGAAATTGTCTTCTCTAAACCAACAAAAGCACCACGCAGATAAAAAGGAAATCTTTAGTGTCTATCTGCAATTAGTCTATGGAAAATTATGAAGAGCAGTCAGCATCTAGAAAGAACAGTGATGAGCTATTGAACAAGTACTGTCCAGCTCGTTAGAATTTTACATCATTCGTAGATGATTGCTGCAAGGCATATAAACCAGTATTTGACTTGACTCCCCCATCAAACAGGGCTGCACAAAACAACTTGAACAGTGCAATTGCCAAACATGTTTGGTCTCAAAATATTTGGCAGACCTATGGTGATTATGTGATAGGATCTATGATATGAAAAAGATTACCATCATTTTAGTAAGGGTCAATAAGAAGCACCTAGTCCCAAACCAGGAACAGCACAAGAAACAACAAATGGGAAAAGGTTAAACCATTTAACAAGGAAAACGAAATAACAGACCTAGGGTGATTATGCAACAGGATCTATACTATGAAAAATATTACTACCATTGTAGTAGGGTCAATAAGAAGCTCCTAGTCCCAAGACAGGAACAACACAAGAAACAACAAATGGGAAAAGGTTAAACCATTTAACAAGGAAAATGTAATATTTGACAGAGCTATGGTGATTATGCCAACAGGATCTATAATACAAAAAAAGATTACTACCATTGTAGTAGGGTCAAATAAGAAGCTCCTAGTCCCACAAAAGGAACAACACAAGATACAAAAAATGGGAAAAGGTTAAACCATTTAACAAGGAAAATGAAATATTTGGCAGGCCGATGTTGATTATGCAACAAGGACTATAATATGAAAAAGACTACAACCATTTTAGTATGGTCAATAAGAAGCTCCTAGTCCTAAGACAGGAACATCATGAGTATAAGAAACAACAAATGAGAAAAAGTCAAACCATTTGACAGCATATCCAGAAACATTATCGACTGCATCATCAAGCTGCTGCAAAATTGCGCTTGATAACTTCCCTTTCAAGCTCAACATCAAGTTGAAACCCCTCTTTGTTTAACTCAATTAGCAAATAAGAAGTTGTCATATATCTCTAGTCCTTGTCCTTGCATTTCATCAGCAAAATGGAGTCAAGCCAAGTCAAATTGCAAATTTGGATGGAGCAACATGAATTAGGTACCGCAAACAATTGAGTGTAATAAATGGATAATGAGAGAGAGATACCCATGCCATGAGATGTTTACCTTCTCGAGTATGTTTGAAATAGACAAATTCGCCATTTTTTTGGGTCCTCCAAAAGTCTATGTTTTCCCTAGTCTCTACCAACAAAAGGAAACAATTTGCAGTTTAATTGGCTGCAGATGGAAAAGATAATAATGAAAATAAAAAATATTAATATTAATAATGATTAACATTATTATTATTAAATAACAACAACAATCACTTAGTAAAGTTTCAACCAGTATAATAACTTTAACAAGTGTCTTGCCAACACGGATGTACTAGTCAAAAGGAAACCAACATTTCTGAAGAAAATTCTGTCTATCACAGGAAAAGCAGAGCTCTAAGAGTGAGGAAACAGAAAAAGGAAAAGTCACACACAATACAACCGAGTTCTAGCTGCTATGACCAAGCCACTGTAGCGACTTAACTATAGAGCATAGCAACATACTGATTATTAATCTTCATATATATTAGGAAAAAAATAGCATCCAACAGTATAACAACAGGCAATCAACTCTTGGTATATTTTAAAGGAAAAATAAAAACAGCAAAGAACCCAGAAATATAGTTGATCTTAACCAAGTATTTCACCATAAAGATTCCACAATCAATTACATCCCTAGAAAAGAGCCTAAAAGTAGTGACCAAAATATCCATCAAACTCCTAAAACTGGAAACCACCTAACCAATTCAGGTATGAGTCCATACGCAGTGAGATCATCACTTTCTACCGGGATACAGAAAGCAATGTCAAACAAATGCTTCTGATGCATTTTATTTTAAGAATTTCACAAGAATAAAGAGTCATAAAATCACTAGATTTACAGAATAGTGATCCGGAAAAGAAGTGATCATGTAACTCCAGCATCAGTTAGACCACCAATTCTCATGTTAGTTTGAACAGGTGCTCCAAATCCAATTGAAGAATATTGTCATCTGGGAGTAAAGGAATGATAAAGCTGAACCATAATATATCACTTAACCTAAATGTGTTTCATGAAATTAATTGAGCTTGACACATAACCTGTCTGAAATTGTCTTCTTTAAACCACAAAAGCTCCACCACAGATAAAAAGGATATCATTAGCTATCTGCAAATTATTATATAAAAAAAATATAAAGAGCAGTCAGCATCTAGAAAGAGCGGTGATGAGCTATTGAACAACTTCACAGCCTTCATAGATAATTGTTGCAAGGCATATAAACCAGTATTTGACTTGACTTCCCACTCCCCACATATGTGTAGTTTAGCTGAAGAAGTGTTGTTTCTTGTTTGTTGAATAGGTCTGTATCTGACATCTTATTTTCCTTGGCCAAACACTCTTTCCTTGTATAAATTTGTTTTTCACTCCCAACTTAATCCAATTGATTCTAGAAAACACTAAACAAACATCTTCAGCAGTTGGATACCCACTTTAATTTGTTTTCCACCCCCAAACATGTTTACAAGAGTAATAGACAATTGGAATGAACAGAAGAAACAACTTGAAATAAATACTCACAGTTCCTTCAAGCATCTTCAGCAGCGCGGTTGGATGTCCTTCTCAGATACATCTGCCAATGTTAAGGCTCTCAGCCTATACAAATGACTGATGCGAATGATTACTTTAAAGTCAATTATCCAAATTCATAAAGTATATAACAATTTTTGGACCTTTTTGGCTATTTTATCAACTTCATCTATGTAGACAACCCCTTGCTGAGCTGATTCTACATTGAAGTCAGCAGCCTGCGAATAAACGTGAACACCAAAAATTTATAATTGAATAACTATGCTGCTGATAGTGCAAAGTGAACTAGATTACAAAAGAGAAACCATGTAGTCTGCTTGACAATGAAATACGAGCCTTCGAAACCAATATTTAGGTACATTTCAAAAGACAGGTAAAAGTCATGTTTAGGTTCATTTTGGGCAAAGTTCTTCATAACATAGCTATGTCAACACTCATGGGGTGCTCACGTAAAATTTTGAAAGTAATACTCAAAAGCAGGTACCTCATACTCTCAAATAAAAGGTGACATATCTCCTCCCTTTAGTAGCCTCAATGTGATGAGAGTAAAATGGGTGAAATATTTTTCCAAGATCTTCCAGAATTAATGCCAAATGTCATGCAATACCTCAAACATGGCTTCAGTCAGTATACTTTCTAGTATAAATCTTAAGCCTCATGCACCAGTGTTTTTGGCAATGCATTCCTCAACAATAACTCAAACTGAATTCTCGGTAAACTGTAAGTTAACCTGTAACGTCAAAACAAATTGTTTCGCTGTAAATTGACTGATTTTGATCCAGTGCATCAGAATGGAGTATAATTTTTTATTTTTTATTTTGTTTTTTTTAATCAAGAATGGCTTCTTCTTCTTCTCATTCCCTTTTTTCCTGTGAATGTGTTGGGGATAAAGACAGAGAAACTTCCTTTTTCAGAGGAATGAAATATCATACGTTAAAGCTAAACAACACTGAGCTAAAAGCTTACATTATTCAAGTTGATTGCTTGTATTGCTTGCACAGAGCATTTTTGGGGCTCCGATTAAAAGGAAAAAAGGGAAGTAAGAAACAATATGAATGTGAAAAGCAAAAGAGAACATCAACTTCAAATATTCTCTTTCATCTTCAAGCGGCCTACATATTTTTTTTCCTTATCCTGGTAGTACAAAAATCATAAACAAATAATTTCTCGAGGCATGCAAGTTGAACCTCAAAAACACTTTTCACAACATGTGTAAATGATGTTTTAGAAACACAGCCTCACACTTTTCATTTTCATAAGTTTGTTGGCTTCTCTATCCATGTATAAACCTTCTATTATAAGATTTTAGCATTTAACTAGGTCAAGGTACTTAAATCAGATATCGAAGCTACAAGTTCAAGAGTACTTGCGATTTAGACTATAAATGCAAAAAAACTGCAAAAATGGAGGTTTATTTGAAGAAGTTTGACAATCTAATTGTTGGCATGTGGCAGCAACACCTCAAGCTCCAAATCTAAAGGGGTAAAGATGATTTTACTGATGTCAACATGGAAAAAAGGATCAAAGAAAGATAGAAAAGGCAAATATTAGAAGAGGATACCTTTAACAGAACATATTGAGTTTACTAGTCTTGCCTTCTTAATGTCAGCTAAGTGTCCACGATAGCACCTAAAAGCAAAACAAACAAACTCCTAAAGTTCCCCATCCAATCAATCGATCAAAACCACATTTAAAAGTCGGGTGAAATTCACTCTGGTTGGGACAATTTCATTAGGACATCATCTCAACAAATACTATGAGGATTCATCATAATATGACTATTTTAAAAGTTGGACATCAACCTCCTAAGCACATTTGGAGTTCCCAAAAAGCCGATTAAATCATGAAAATGTGAAACTAGAAACTACATCACAAAAAGGTAAAAAAGAGTAGACAAACCTGAACAAGATGATCCTTATCCAGTGAAGATAAACTCACTAAAACTGGAGACCGCCTCACAAATTCAGATATGAGTCCATATGCAGTGAGATCATCACTTGACCTCCCCCTCCCAACATATGTGTAGTCTAGCTGAAGACGTTCTATTTCTTGCTGTTGAATAGGTCAGTGAATGACATCTGATTTTCCTTGGCGAAACATTCTTTCCTCGTAGAGATTTGTATTCCACCCCCAACTTAATCCAATTGATTCTAAAAAGCACTAAACTATATTACCATCCAAATAGCAAGTGGTAAGTGTTTTTCCAACAAAATTGTTAGCCTGCAATTTTTAAATAGAAAACGCAGATAAAATAGGCATTAAATAAATTCAGTATACCTGAATTGTATTGCCACGTGGAAGTTTCCGAGCTCTTCACGTACACTTATAATCTGAAGAAGAAATAAAGATAAACTCAGCAAGTGAGATTATTGATCTCGAAAAATGCTTCAAAAAAGAACATATTTGGAGTCAAGGAACTACATATGTGAATTTGTATAAAGATTTACAAGAGTTATAGGCCATTTGAATGAACAGATGAATATAAATGGTGCATCCCTGAATCCCTCAAAGAGCTACTGTTATATTGGAACAGATGAGGCCTCCATAAAGCTACAAAGCCCCTCTGGTACTCCATACCATAACCAAAGTAGTGACCAAAACATCCATCAGACAACTTTCTTCACTAAACAAAAGACATTGTAGAATCTTGGTAAAAAATCACAGACGTTGTAAAATTCTTAAACATACGAAACCACTAAAGCAAAAGAATATAATTTACATTTGGATCCAAAGACGGAATTTGATCCAGTGCATCATAATGGAGTATCATTTTGTTTTTGATTTTTTTTTCAAGAATGACTTCTTCTTCTCATTCCCTTTTTTCCTGTGAATGTGTTGGGGATAAAGACAAAGAAACTTCCTTTTCAGAGGAATGAAATATAATACGTTAAAGTTAAACAACACTGAACTAAAAGCTTACATTATTCAAGTTGATTGCTTGCAAAGAGCATTTTTGGGTTCTGTGAGAGCAAA
The DNA here is from genome assembly GCA_036250505.1 of Solanum acaule. Classification (NCBI taxonomy): domain Eukaryota; kingdom Viridiplantae; phylum Streptophyta; class Magnoliopsida; order Solanales; family Solanaceae; genus Solanum; species Solanum acaule. The sequence goes on from JAJOOR010026420.1 coordinate 12,527, forward strand.
AATATGGATCCACGATTAAAAGGAAAAATAGGAAGTAAGAAGCAATATGAAATGTGAAAAGCAAAAGAGAACATCAACTTCAAATATTCTCTTTCATCTTCAAGCGATCTAGATATTTTTTTTCGTTATCCCGGTAGTCCAAAAATCATAAACAAATAATTTCTCAAGCCATGCAAGTTGAATCTCAAAAAGACTCTTCAAGACACGTTTAAATGATGTTTTCCAAACACACACCCTCACACTTTTCATTTCATAAGTTTGTTGACTTCTCTATCCATGTATAAACCTACTATAGTAAGATTTTAGCATTTAACTAGGTCAAGATACTTAAATCAGATATCTGAATACTAAGCTACAAGTTTAAGAGTACTTCCGATCTAGACTATGAATGCAAAGAATCTGCAAAAATGGAGGTTCATTTGAAAAAGTTTGATAATGTAATTGTTGGCAGGTGGCAGCAGCACCTCAAGCTACAAATCTAGAGGGGTAAAGATGATTTTACTGATGTCAACATGGAAAAAAGATCAAAGAAAAATAGAAAAGGCAAATATTGGAAGAGGATACCTTTAACAAAACATATTGAGTTTACTAGTCTTCCCTTCTTAATGCCAGCTAAGAGTCCATGATAGCACCTAAAAGCAAAACGAACAAACTCCCAAAGTTCCCCATCCAATCAATCGTTCAAAACCACATTTAAAAGTCGGGTGTGGTTCACTCTGGTTGGGCCAATTTCATTAGGACATCATCTCAACAAATACTACGAGGATTCATCATAATATGACTATTTTAAGGTTGGTCATCAACATCCCAAGCACAGTTGGAGTTCCCAAAAAGCCGATTAAATCATGAAAACGTGAAACTAGAAACTACATTGCAAAAAGGCAAAAAGAGTAGACAAACCTGAACAAGATGATCCTTATCCAGTGAAGATAAACTTACTAAAACTGGAAACCGCCTCACAAATCTAGATATGAGTCCATATGCAGTGAGATCATCACCTGACCTCCCCCTCCCAACATATATGTAGTCTGGCTGAAGACGTTTGTTTCTTGTTGTTGAATAGGTGAAATGGTGCATCCCTGAATCCCTCAAAGAGCTACTGTTATATTGGAACAGATGAGGCCTTCATAAAGCTGCAAAGCCCCTCTGGTACTCCATACCATAACCAAAGTAGTGACCAAAACATCCATCAGACAACTGTCATCACTAAAGAAAAGACATTGTAGAATCTTAGTAAGAAAATCACAAAGACATTGTAAATTCTTGAACATACGAAACTACTAAAGCAAAAGAATATAAATTACATTGTGAATTACAATCAAGAAACATCAAGAATTCAAATTCTCCAACATAAAACCTAAAGAACCTAAGATGCAATCAAAAGAGGGAGAGTTTGTTTGACTTCACCGAAAAATCTTGAAATCACAATACGAATATCCATTGAAGAAGAGAGAGAGGAAGCTTACTTTAATGCCAGCGAGAGAAGAGAGGGAGAGTTTCTTTCACTTGACTGAAAATTTTGAAATCACAATACGAATGAGACACAGAGAGAGATTAGTTCAAGTAAACCACCCCTGAGAACTTATATTTTACTATTAGAAATCTCAAGGCAATACCCACCCAAAAAAACAAAATTGACAAAATGAAAGGTGACAAAATCTTTAAGTTTCTTGAAATTTTAATTTAAAATTTTCATCAATCATTGACAAAATCTTGATAATCATCTTGATTATTAGAAACCTTGAGGCACTGCATGAAGTACATGTCATCCATCCCCGCCTACCCACCAACAATCAAAAAAACAAAGAAGGTGAAATAATGCATTAGACAAAACTTTTAAATTTCAGAATCTTGATGAAAAAACACTGTCAATCTTGATAATAATCTTGATGAAAAATCAGAAAAAAAACAACTGATAAGTACTAGAATGATTGAAAATCAAGAAGCATAACAAGAACAAATAGAAGTTGTCAATTCCAAACAGACGAACCCAGAAATCTATTTGATATTAACCAAGTATTTCACTATTAAAGATTCCACAAACAATTACAATCTTGGTAAAAAATCAATCAGACAACTTTCTTCACTAAAGAAAAGACATTATAGAATCTTGGTAAAAAATCACAAAGACATTGTAAATTCTTGAACATATGAAACCACTAAAGCAAAAAGAACATCAATTACATTGTGAAATTCCAATCAAGAAACATCACGAATTCAAATTCTCCAACACAAAACCCTAAAGAACCTAAGATGCAATCAAAAGAGGGAGAGTTTGTTTGACTTCACCGAAAATCTTGAAATCACCATTGAAATAGAGAGAGAAAGATGCCAGGGAGAGAAGATAGGGAGAGTTTCTTTTACAAAGCTTACTCTAATGCCAGCGTTTGGACTTTGGGTTATATAAAGAGTGGAATGCGTTTGGGTAATTTATATTAGATAGCTGCTTCAAATTGGCTTGTTTATTTCATTGTCCGTGTCCATTATAGAAAGTTTTTAAAAATATTACTCCTAGTACTATTGTCTACTCCACCCCTACCCCCGCCTTTTTGACGTTTAAATTTTATTTAATGTTATAAGTAATTTTTTAAAAAAATAAAAAACTCAAGAATTAACAATCACAAACACATTTATATTATTTTAGAGAGAGAGGGGTACATATATGTTTTTTTTTATAAATTTGAAAACTCAACAAAACAAATTATTACCGCGAGGTTAGTTTGATGTCACCTTTTATATTTATATATTTTCCTATGCGCTAATTCTATTTTTACTTTGCATTATGCGGATAATTGATTGTACATGAATGAATATAGGAAATCTTAATGGAACTTTCGCATATAGCTATTAAAAAATAGTTTAATTACGTTTCATAGCTATAATTTGTTAATTACGATACGTAGCTATAGGTGAGGCGAGAGAGGACAATAATTTGTATTAACCGCACCCCGTTTGTATAATTCGTGGATACGTTAGTATAATTTGCGTGTATTTTGTATAATTGAGTAATAAGAAATTCAAAATTATACGATATGATAAAACTTTAAATAACAAATTTATACGAACACAATCATTTGAGCTTTAAACAGTTATACAAATTATATTATACAAATTACATTTTACAAATTATAATAAACAGAAATAAAAACGTAAAAATAATTAAATGAAATGAGAAAAAATAGACTTATCAAAAAATAAATGAGAAAAAAAGAAGAAGAAAGGAAGTATATAAAATAAATATTGAGTAAAAATTAGATTATGATGTAAACAAATAAAGAATAAAACAATTAGAAAAAAATTAAATGAATAAAGAAACATAAAAAAATAGAGAAAGAAAAAGTAAAAGAATTAAAAAAAGAGTTAAATAACTAAAGCTACAAGGAAATGTGACCTTTTCCGTAATTAATAGGAGACATAATTCTATGGGGATATATGTTTGTAATTAATTTATTTTTATGAGATTTGAGCTTAGTTTTTCCTAAAAAAAATTAATCAAATCAAAATATTGTATTATCAATATGAGATTTTCGACCTCCAAACATATAAAAGTCCTTTAACAATTACACAACCATTTGAAAACATATTTTAAAGGTAATAAAAGGTAAAAAGGAAAAAAAGAGAAAAGATCAAATCTTAGTGACCATACAACATTTGAAACGTTACGAAGGCTGCTAGGATTTTTCATCGTTTATGACGTAGTTATTAATTTATAAAATATTTAATTAAAATATCAATTGAAGTGTGTTTCAAAGAGATTCATACTATACAAATTTAAATTAATTAGATTAAATGATGTAAAAGGATGTTTTAAAAGAATTGTGATCAAAACCATGGGCCTAAGTATCGAACAATATGTGAAAAGCAGAATATTCCCCAATTCAAGTCTCAAGTATCTGGGATTCAGAATTTGTAGGAAATTGTGGCCTCAATTCTCCAGTAACATTTCTCTCCAACCAAACTAAACTTATACAGGTACTCTATGTAGTCATCTTATTATTGTTATTCGCTGGTACAATTTTCACTGCCTTCAAAGAATTTAATACACTTTGTTCTTATCAAACGCTTCCATACCTTATAGTATAAATCAAATTAACATGTTGAATTCATTATTGATATCAACAGTACATCACTTTTATGTTTTAGTTTTTAAAGTGAGGGAGGGCTATAATATATTGCAATTAGGAGATAAAAAAATGATTATACCAAAACTTGTCAGAACAGAAATATTGTCAAGGCAAAACAATGCTTCATCCAAGTTCAAAGTTTCAAGGGAAAACTCCTTCAAGTTTTTCAAATGTTGTGTATACTTGACAAAAATTTGATTCTGATGTTTTGAACGTCTGAGTTTACTGTTCTTGAGTCATGTCATATTAATGTTCCCCACTTTACTTCATTCTCTTCGAATCCCGACCTTCCGACGTCCCCCAGACCTCTTTTGACCAGATATATCATGCAGGAAGCGACAAGAGGAACCATTACGGCATCCCTTAGGTTTATTAAAGAAAACACAACGTGTCAAGCTGCGCGGAATTGGTTTTTGGTTCTTTAACAAACCTGCCCCCCATGTAGCACCATGAGGATTGGTATTTTGTAAGCTTTCATCAACCACAGACTCACATTGTTCTCCATGTTGCTTGATCAGGGACTTGCAGTAATTGATATCCTTGTGAAGAGGGGTAGGACTAGTGATCGAGGAGGAAGGGGATGCATGCCCAACATTTGATGAAACCGACAACTTAGGCTGCAAGGTGGTACGACCATATTTGGAAACCAACTCAGAATTAACCGAGGGCTTTCCTCCTTCATTGTCAGGTACTCCATATTTGTTAACCAGTTTCTTAATATTTTCCAGATTTAGGTCTGAAGTGGGGTGGGCTAGTGACTTTCTCTCTCTAATTTTTGCAGTTTCTACACTTGGAGGGGGCCCTTGTTCAGCAACCAAATTATTCCTGCGAGATCAGTTTGATGTCACTTTTTATATTTATTTATTTTCCAATGCACTTATTCTATTTTTTACTTTGCATAATGCGGATGATTGATTGTAAATGAATGAATGTAGGTAATCTTAATAATATCAGTTACAGTATTATTACAGACGGAAGCAAATAAAAACGTAAAAACATTTAAATGAGAGAAAAATAAATAATAACAAAAAAAGAAACAAGAGAAAAAAAGTTGAGAAAAAAATAAACAAATAAAGAAATAAATGAGAAAAAGAATTACGCAATCATTTGAATACATATTCTAAAGGAAAAAGAAAAAAAAGATCAAATCCGCATCTCAAGTCTCAAGTTTATGGAATTCAGAATTTGTAGGAAACTATGACTTCTTTATATTAGTCCAGGACGAATATGAAATATGTAAGTTTTTTTTCTCAATTTCAAATGAATTGTGTCAGCTGTCATCCGATCTAGTTCCTCCACCAAGGCTAATCTATCTCTTTCTCGTTTAATTTGTCAACCCAAAGCTTAATGAATCCCACTTTTTTCCGATCAAGTTCCTCCATCAACATTAAATTCAGGCATGTTCTATCCTGACTTATGTTCAGCCAATTGGATTAACAGATCAAATATCAGCTTGTCTTCTCTACAACTGACTCTGTGGCAACTTATGAGCAAAAGTTTTGTGCTCCCATGTCCCTTTTCTGAGTTTGTCTTGTTTCAAGTTCTCTACAACTGACTCAAGTAGAATTGATTTTTGTTGTAGAAAAGTTGAATCCAATTTGCTTATTATCCTTTGTGTCTCTACTTATAAACTTTTATCGGACAACTGAAAAGTAATACGGGGGAATTTTTTCTGTTTTCTCTATGACAAGAATTCACTGTTTACTTTTTTCTTATATATAAAAATTATTAGTACTATATATTATTATACACATATAATACATGAATTATAATCGCCAAATTTAAGCGGTTGAACGGAGGACTAACATGGTTATTCAGGTTTTATAAAGTAGCAATTCTGTAAAACCTGTCACAATTCACAAACCCATAGCTTAGAATTTGTCAAATCTTTAACGTCCCAATATGTGTCTGTTAGGTCATAGACCATAGTCAAACATTTTGTTGGAACGTTGCTTTTAATCTATTAAGGCGGATCCAAAAATTTATGAACTATGAATATTTCAAATTAAAAAAGAAAATTTCTTTATACGTAGAATCGAACCCCGTAAAAATAAAGCAAGTTAAGTGTGTGTTTCTTCACTATCATTGGAGTAAGTGGAAGCATAAGGTTTATGCAAAAGTTGTTTCCAAAAACCCAAACTTGATACCCTAGATCCACCCCTGCCATTAAATATGCAGGCAAAGCTACTTTGCAACTCCGAATCAATTGTTGTTCATTGCATATTGGGGATTCCAAATGAATCTGTGCAAGCTGTCATTTGAAAGCGAGATGAATCTATCTCTTTCTCGTTTGTATTAATATAATAGTTATGAACCTTTTTTCTTTTCGGATCAAGTTCCTCCGCCAAGGCTGACCTATCTATTTCACACCTAATGAATCCCTCTTTTTCCAACGCGAACCCCAGTTAAATCTTTGCTTCATTCGACTGAAAATGCATTATTTTCAGGTAATTCATGTTAGTGACGACTCTGAAGTGTAGTTTAAGTTGAAGCATTCGTCAATACAAACTCTGGTCATGAAGTAAGTTGTCGGGAAGATAAAAGGAATTGCCTTTAGGTATCAGTTTATTTATTTCCTCTTTCCTGTTAAAGCAGTGGTGGGGCCAAGCAACATTTCCTCCAACCAAACTTAATGTCAAATGTCAACCATTATCCCATTATTATTATTCCATTTAGTACGATTTTCACTACCTTTAAAGAATTTAATAACTTCGGTCTATCAAATCCTTCATTACCTTATCAATTCCCACTAAATTATAGTCTTAAATCAAATTATCTTAAATTCATTATTGATATCAAACGGTCACTTTTTCATTTTTAAAGTGAGGGGAGGGGTCAATATACTGGATTGTAATTGCAATTAGGAGAGCAAAAAACCGACTTCAAAACCTGTCGAAAGAGAATTATTGTCCAAGGCAAAAACCGCTTCATCCAACTTCAAAGTTTCAAAGGAGAACACCTTCAAGATTTTCAGATAAAAGCCAGGTCTGATTCTAAAATTTTAATCCAAGTTTTAAAGATCTGCTTATCAAAATTTCCCTCAAGGAAAAGGCAAAACGGGAGTGCGTTTGTTCTAACAGCTGTCTGTACAGTTGCCTTTGTCACTAGTTTCCTGTATAAAAGAACCGAAATACCCCTTGAGTCATATCCTATTAGTAAGGTCCTCACTTTACGACATTCTCTTAAAATCCCGAGCTTCCAAAATCCCCCCAGACCTCTTTTGTCCGGATATATCATGCAGGAAGGGACAAGAGGAACCATTACGGCATCCCCTAGGTTTATTAAAGAAAACACAACGCGTCAAACTGCACTGAATCGGTTTTTGGTTCATTAACAAACCTGGCACCCGTGTATAATTACCACGAGGATTGGCATTTTGCAAACGATCATCAACTGCAGACTCACAAATTTCTCCGTGTTGCTTGATCAAGGACTTGCAGTAATTGATATCCTTGTGAAGAGGGGTAGGACTAGTCATCGAGGAGAAAGGGGATGTATGGCCAACATTGGGTGAAACCACATCATATTTGGAACAAGAAGGAGGAACCAACTCAGAATTAACCAAAGGCTTTCCTCCTACATTGTCAGGTACTCCATATTTGTTAATCAGTTTCTTAATCTTTTCCAGATTTTCTGAAGTGGGGTGAGCTAGTGACTTACTCTCTCTAATGTTTGCAGTTCCCACATGAGGAGGGGCCCTTTGTTCATTAACCAAATTACTTCTCACAGATGTTTCAGGCTTAGTCATCGTCAAGGGCACAGATTTTGCCATTGGCTTTGGCCCAAAAATTGGTCCAGATCCTGCATGGGGAGCTTGGTATTCATTAATGGGCTTGATAATTACCTTATCGGGTTTTGTCCTAGGCAAGGGAACCGGTAGATCCACTGGCCTAGACATGGCAGCAACGAGAGAATCAATTGTTGCAGCACCAGTTTTGGCATTGGTAGCCAGTCCACCTTCATTCATCAGCTTTGGTATTTCTTCTGGGTTAAGGAGAAGCCTAACCAATAAGTTGGTATCGATCAGACTATCCTGCTCTTGACTTTTTGCAAGAGCAGCTACAGCTGTGGCTATAGCAACTGTCAAATCACCCTCAAAACCAGGAATATTCTGGGTGACAGGGTTGTGCTTAGCAGGTGGCATTCCAGAAACTTCAGACTTGAGCTGGGGAATATTCTGGTTTTCACATATTCTTTGATATTTGGGCCCATAGTTTTGATTAGCTGATTGGTCTGGATAAATTTCAGTCTGTTCTTGAGTGTTGATATTTTTAAATGTCGGCTGATACTGGGGAACAGTTGGTGGTTTAGGAGAAACTTTGGTTTGGTCAGATCCCTTCAGATTTTGACATCTTGAAAGATATGGAGGAGTAGATTGAACATTAGAAGGCCATTTTGCAGAAGGAGGAGAGTTGCTTGAAGGTTTCCTGGGATTTTGGATGGTTGATAAAGACTGGGGAAGTGATTTTTCATTAGCAGGTAGCTTTTGAGAAGTAACTAAACTGAAAGATGATGAGGCACTGTTAGGTAGACATGCATCTGGCAATTTGCTGCTGATGGTTTGGGATGGAACTTCTACATCTGCTTCTTCTTCAATAGGAATGATTCGGATTGCTGGAGTTCGGTTATCATCATAATTTTGGTCCAGATCCGACAAGGTGCAAGGACTGTACGGCAATAAGCAAAACAATGGATTACAACCCAAGTAAATTGATACAAAGAAGCTATAAACCAAAGAGATAGTCCAAAATTACTTACTTAGGAGGAATTGCGGATCGACAAGGAAAAACCACCTCAAGCACTCTCTTTTCCCTATGCTCCTGATCTCCTGCTTCTTTACTTTCTTCACCAGCAACCACACGCCATTTCTCGTTCAAGTTAAACTACAAATAACAACATTAACTTGGTTATTACGATAATGTGTGCAGAAACTATGCATATAAAGTCACCTCCTATCATCTAAAACTTAGATTACCTTGGGAGGGCATTTCCATTTAGCCAAAGATTTGTAACAAAGCCTCCCTTGTAGCTGAAGATGATGTTGAGATCCCCTACTGACTTTTGATGGGCAATCCTCTTCTTGATAATGTTTTACCTGATAATGTTGAATGGTAAAATATGCAAACTTGTTAAGGAGAAATAGGAAAAAACTAAAGCAATTAATGTTCTTGACAAGTAAACCTGAAAGCATGTCAAATTGACATGTCCTTTATACTACACTTGAAATATCTCCTAAAATATACAGCAACAACACAACATCACTTCTTCATGTTTGCTCTACCTTCAAAAAGTGGGGAACAATTTTCAATTAACAACTCAAACATATGGGTGCGTCTTGTGAAGAGGCACCAAATCAGGAGCTCATCTTCTCTCCAAAGGGAGAAAGGTGACTAAATTTTCATCCCAATTTATTTCTTTTATGACTTCGTATGACTAAGATGGAGTTTAAAAGTGCAATTAACAGTTAGAAGCATGTAGAGTCTATGGACATTAGACAACAAACAGAAACATTTCTCAGCAATCCTTTAGGTGTGATGAATTGACAGAGAAAAAGTTTCAAGCACAAAACAATGGAAAACCAGCAAGAGGGTTGGGGCATTCTACTTGAAATTGCCAAATTTTGGAGCTTAAATGGAGAAGACAGTATTCAAGCTAAGGGATAGGCTTTGGAAATCATAGAGTATAAACTCATCATTTTCCTTCATGTTCACTATGTTTACAGATCTTGCAATTGTAACTTCTATGTCAAACATGTTGAGAACAAGCACCTATGCAAGAAGATGCACTTTTAAGCAAGGAACATGTTAGCGTCAATAACATTTATCAAGTCACTTACTCTCCTCCTAGCATTACCAGTTATTAGGAATGTTGATATCTCTACAAAATATAAGACAATATAGGACCAAGAACAAAATTGATGAAAGTTCTTGTCAAAGGACTACCTTGTGGGTTGGGAATTGATATGATTCTAAGTTGGGCTTTTTTAATGAATATTTTATATGATCTGCATCAAGCTGCATCTTTCTTTTAATCTATTACATCCCACTCTAAAGAATCTCTCGGCCGAAATGGCACAAACACATGACTTAAATAAACCTGCTCCTCTCCCAGTGTAGATCTCATTTCTCATCGTACATCCACACATGTACCTTATTATCAGAATAAAAAGCAATACAACTGTGATGACAAAAGGTAGAAAATCAAGGATTGGTGAAGGAAAATGGAAATGGTAAAGTGAGATTTCTTAGTTCAGAATAACATAACTTGTTATAACAGGTTGAACATGTAAATGGTCAAGAAGTATCTGAGAGATGATGACTTAGCGGAATCTCTGAGTGACACAGTACAAGTTTGAATTGGACCTACTCCTAAGTCCTAAGTGGGGGGAGAATTGGGACACGTAAAAGTCACCTTAAGATGCTGGTGAAGAAAGAAAGATTCTAGAAACCAGAAACAAGACAAAGGAAGATCATTGGTGACCTTCATAATGAAATGGGTATATTTACAATAAAGTGCTTGTACGAAAATTGCAGGCTCATGAGTTTACAGATATGATATTCTGCATCGAGGGTGTTGAAATTATTCTGTAGTAGTCAAAGATTTAATAGTCAACTCAAATAGACCTTTACAACTTGGGAACATGTGTG
>JAJOOR010026421.1:0-28764 GCA_036250505.1 Solanum acaule
ATATTTATGATCTTTGATTGTTGCTCATGCTTATTATACACTTGGTATGTAAGACTATCATAGTAAGTGAATGAGTTCTTCCTCACGCCCTACACCTAATGATAAGTTAGCAATATTAAGACTAGGGTTTTTACTCCAAAGTTAGCCCTATTCGAAATTCTCCATACATTCTTATTGTTGATTCTCAATTTCATTATAGGAATTTCAATTCTCTACATATTTATGATCTTTGATTGTTGCTCATGCTTATTATACAATATAAACCCTATTGAATTAATATTGTTTGAAGTCCTTGACACATCATTTGTTATGCATTGTTTCACAATCATAGAAACTTCAAGTATTTGAGCCATAATTCAAAAAGAGTTTTAAGGGAATATGAAAAGAATGGCTAATTTTGATGGAAGAAGAATCAGTTTTAGAGAAATATTTGAAATCAATTTTTAAAAAATGTTTAATATATTCATATAGAAGTATTTTTAGTAGTAATTCAAGATAGAGATTATTAGTTTCCCCTAAAGTGGGGTCCTTATTCCTAAAATGGAACCTTATACAGTTATTGAGCATTATTGTATTGCTTTGGGAGTAATATTGAGCACTGAGTTTGGTAGGGTTTAGATAATCCAAATCCCATAACTGTGCAGCAAACGTAGGTGATGAGTGGTAGATTTACACTCATTTGAGGCCTATTTAGTTCAAAAATTAGTGTCCTCAATGCCTATTTATGTCCTATTCTAATGATATTTTGATTATTTATAGCTATGAAGGCTAGGGGACAAGGCAAGGTTGAATACTTGGAAGAAAGTCTAAAAATATTTAAAAGAGTAGAAAGTCCCAACATGCCGTTCGCGTAAGCGAAAGGGTGAATCGCCCAAACGGTTGAACCTCACTAAAATGGATAGTGTTTGGAGCCAAAATATTAAAGCGAATGGTGAAGTAGAGTTGCATCGACGATCTACCGAATTGCTAAAGGTGAACCCAGTTGCATCACCATAAGTGATAGACTGAAGAGCAAAAGTGAAGGCTTTGTTAGGAGGAAAAGGTAACATTTGGTGACCCTTTGATCATGAAGGGCGTGTTCCATCCAGTTTGCTCATTCGAGTTCAAACACCTGAAGCCTGAAGCCAACCAAAGGTAAAATGAACGATACAAATGGTGATTCACCGAGTGAGTTCAGTGAGCCCGACTAATGTCGTTGAATGGGATGTAGAAGAATATTTTTGGAAAGTATAAATAGCTTGGAAGAGAGAGAAAGTTGATATATCTTATCTTTTATCAGTTTTTACTCTTGAAACTCTTAAGGAGAGAAACTATTGAGTATGGCTCTTAGTTTGCAGTTTTAAATTTTGCTCTTGTACTTGACAATTGGAGAGTGAAATCAAAGTGGATGTTGATTATAATTGCTTAATTTAATCACATACATGGCTGATGTCATAATAGGTATAATTTTGTCACTTTTTGTGATGGGTGGCTAAAATCCCAAGTTCTAAGGGTGTGATTATGGGGTTGGGTGTTGATTTAACTTAGTGGGTTTCTTGTATTGCTCTGTTTTATTGTTGTCCACCATAGGTTTGAGTTGTTATAATGTGATTAATTTAGGAGTTAAGGTGGTCAACTTAATCCAATCTCATATCTCGAATTGGTGCTTGAAAGAGACCAATAAGAGTGGGTAATTACCTCAATGTTTGCAATATGGCTTAATCTAGTTGTAAAAGCAAAGTAATGAGTTGAATAGTAAATCACATAAATGACACCGAAAAGAAATTTTATGAACTAATTTTATTATATTGAAAGAAGATTAGCATTATTGAAGATGACCTAGCTTGTCCATAGTCGTTTAGCTTGTTGAGCAATACACTTTTACCCATATGTGACATTGATTTCCAATCCTCACACTCCTAAAATCGTCTCAAATAGTTTAAACTCTGTTTAATTCATTTGTTGCTTATGTTTGATCTTGAAGTCACTTAATTAAATTTGGTGGAATATCCACCCATTTGACTCATCTACTATAATAGATTTTTCACATTTTAGTTCACTTCTTGGATTCTTATAGTTACACTACTCCTTGTGGGATTCGACCCCAACTCTTAATTGGGTAATTTTTATTGACAATGATCGCTTACTCTCTGAATTTGTTTTAGAGATTAGTTTGAGCGTTATCAATAGGTTAGGATCGTGTCGTTGATTTGGGAGACTCCTCATAAAGCCCCTTGTAAAGGTTTAGATATTGGATCTTTTAGTAAGCTTGTTCTCTACCCTGACAAAGTATTGAATGGCTCTGGTAACATGGGAAAGACGGTGTATCATCACGATGCTCATAGTTATGGTTGTCGGTTAAAGAAACTCCCCAATAAAAAGTAAAGTATATTGTTTTCACTTTTGGTTATTATTGCATATAACTCGGTGGTAAAGTTTTATTGTTTCAATACACCCGCATGTTTTACTTGTTAGTTATTCTACAACTTCCATTTAGTATATATTCGGTTTAGCCTGATTCATTCAGCCATTTTTACATACCGTACATTTCATGTACTGACGCATTCCGCTTTGCATATTTAAATGATGCAGATACATGTGTTTAGAATCGACAGTAGGCGCTTCGTTGGGATCCTCTCCATCATGTTTTGGTGAGAACTCCAAGCTTTCGGAGGGCTCCAATTTATTTATGTCATTCAATTTTAGTGGACATTTCAGGTAACATCGGTGTTGTCCGGACACCTATCTCTAGTTCAGTAGAGGCTTCATGGACCAGTTAGTTGAGTCAGCTAAGTCTTTGACATTTAGATATTTTCAAACAATTAAACTATTGTTATCCAGACTTGTTTATTTATAGACTTTTTGCATAAAGTGTGATGAAATGACTTTAATGCTTAAATTTTTTTCGATGTTCACCTACTTATGAAGCTTTCGCATAGGTGTTTAGTCTTATGTTAAATAGTAAATCATAAAGGATTTGCTTGGGATCAATAATGATTCTGGGTGTCGTCTATGCTCGGGGAGTAGGCTCGGGACGTGACAGTCAGATTCAGATCCGAACACCCTACAGTGAAAAGGACTTTCTCCTTCCATTTAGTAAAGTTGTCATCGAACAATATTGAAATTCAAGCATTTTTTTTGTGAAATAGAGCAGTGGGAAAAGGTATACACCTTGTCCTAGTAAACCAAATAAAACTAGAAAATAATCAACACTTGCGTGAATATGATAATTTTAAAACTGAAAGGTTTGCTATCTCATTACAATTAATGTAACCAAACTTGTCGCCTCCATGTGGGTAAGGTTAAAATTTTGATAAGATAATTGAACTTTATGAAATGTCATTAATATAACATAATCAATTAATTTTATGTGATTAAGTAACTTAATTTTTTTTATATTATTATACTCAGGAATGTTGTGGTTAACTCAAACCTACGATAAATTAACTCAAAATGGTATCTCACAATAGTTAACTTAAACTTGACGTTAATTATCAAAATGTGAAAAGAATTATATAGGGTGAACCTACATAACACAATCCAATGTATCAAACATATCATGATAATCGAGAAAAAACCATACAACAAAGAAATATGCTGAGGCTACATATCCTTTGTTAAACAATAATTATTAAAATTATAGACTTAATAATTTGTTCCATATTATAAGAATATTTGTGTAACAACAAAATTATGAAAACATATGGAGGTATAAATCAAGCGATTTTTCATTCTCCAAAAGAGACAAAACCACATGCTTAAAGTGAAAGAGAAACCTACAAGCATATAAAATTTGTACTTCTGCACTTATAAAATGATTATTACCAAATATATCTATCAAAAATTTTATAATATGTTCATCCAAAGTTCAAGAGAAAACAAAAACGAATGGAGCCATGCATAAATTTGCTCTAAATAATTTTTACGATTCCTTTCAAATTAGAACGATCAAAAGCATCTAACAAGAAAAATCAAACTAACTAGTTTACAACTTACTGCAGAGTTAAAACACTCACTATAATTATTGACTAATTTTAGTGATTTAGGAACAAAACATAACAACATAGTTATAGCAGGCTCTGCTATAACATATTGAATTTCAATACACATCAACAAAGCCAACAGAGTGGAAAATAAATAGCAACATACCTTAGATAATTATTGTTCAAGTGTTGTTGAGAATCATGTTCATTTATAAAGTGATCAATTGATCAAATAAAGTTGGACTCTGAATGACTTATATTAAGGTCATTCATACAGTTGTTGGACACTTTATTTAGAACATATTGTACATTGTAAAATACGGTAGGAAGTGTTTGAAGCATTACTTTCATGATTCTTGTATTTGTATATTCTTGATAGGGGTGTACATGGTCGGGTTGGTTCGAGTTTTTCAAATATCAAATCAAACCATTTGTGTCGGATTTTTAAATCTATAAACCAAACCAAACCAAACCAAAAAAACTCGGGTTTTTCAACCTCGGGTTTTTCCGCTAAAGTATTCATACAAACATATAATTTACTTGTACTTCAAATATTTCTTTAGTCCTACCAAAATACAACTATCTAATGTGTTTCTTAAGAATACGACACAAACAATGATATGATTAATGACACTAAAATATCCAAAAAAAAAATAATAATAATAATAAAATCATGTAAAACAATTATTGCAAATTAACAAGTCATAATGAAAATGATCATAATTTAAAAGTACTAATTCATGCTAAAATAAGTTTAATAAGTATTAGTTACATGACTAAATATTAAAGGAAATTAAAATTAGATTATGTACTTTAATTGTCGAAACCAATGTAAAATCAAAGAACAAAATATTCAATATTATTGTCATTCTTAGTTAAATTGATTTTCTTTTTGCATTAGTATTAATTTGATTTTGATTTAAGTTTTATTATAATTACCAACATCTATGGACTATAATCTTTATGGAACAATTCAAAATTCTAAGTTTCAAACTTGAAATAATATATTAAAAGATAAAAACAATGAAAAAGTATAAGAAATATTTAAAAATTATATCAAAGTAAATATTTTTATGTATAAAATAAAATTTTAAAATTATATATATAATGTCGGGTTGGTTTGGTCTCAGGTTTTTTTAAGTTAAAACCAAACCAACCCAAATATAGTCGGTTTTTTTTCCAACACCAAACCAAGTCAAACCAACCACTAGTCGGATTTTTTTTTCGATTTGACTTGGTTTGCAATTTGGTTCGGTTTTGTAGACCCCTAATTCTTGATTAAGTGGTTGTTGCCTAACTATTTAGTTGAGTGAATATGTGTTTATGACCATATTATTTTTCTCACTCATATATTATTGTCTGATTTTGATATGTAAGAATTTACATGGCTCTTTTAGAGACTTTGATATGAATCACATATTTTAGGTAATAAAATATTTATCTTGTCTACCAAGTGAAGTAATAAATCAGTTAATTAATTTTCCTAAAAAATATGCATGTATGATATTTCTTTTATGGCAAGAAATAATAATGATAAGGCTCTAGGGTTAAGCTTATTTGCATAAGAGTCTCTAGCCTACCTATAAATACGGTTGTGACTCTATCAATCTGGATACTCTTTTATAGACATAAGCTAGAAGATTTTAGGGTTTTTTCTCTACCTATTTCTTCTGAAAGCTCATGGGAAGACGAACACGATTCTCAACAACACTTAAATAATAATAGCTAAAGATATGTTCCTAGTTATTTTTTCCGTTGTATTGGCATCATTGACGTGTGTTGAAATTCAACACGTGTTGACTAATTTTAGTGATTTGCAAACAAGCCGAACAACACATCTGAAGCAGACTCTGATACCTCATTTGAATTTCAACACACAACAACAAAGAATAGAACGAAAAATAAATAGGAATTACCTTCAGCCATTATTGTTTAAGTATTGTTGATAATCATGTTCATCTTACCAAGAACTTTTAGAAGAAAGAGGTAAAGAGAAAACCTTAGAATATTCTAGCTTATGTCTATCAAAGCGTATCTAGACTGATGGAGTCACAAGTGTATTTATAGGTAGATTAGGGACTCTTAACCAAAAAACATTAATCCTAGAGACTTCTCATAGTTATGTCTTCCATTAAGTCTATAATCAACACATATTAAAAAGGAAAAAGAAAAAGGTTATATATACATGATCATAGACATACATATAAACACACACATAGACAATCCAAATAAGTCATGGATAAAACGATCACAGAAGCATTTTATCAAAATTAGTTTACCTGCAAGGGATAGCAATGTTTAATCACATAGAGTGAGTCGTTGTTAAATTTCCACCCAAAATTATTTCTTTACATAACATTCGCCTATATTGAACCTGTAATATTTGCTAGTGAACACAATTTTCAAAAAGAAAAAAATAGAAAAATAGGACAAACCGCTCTTGTTTACTTTAATTTAAAATAATAATTTTCTCTATAACAGAAGCAGATCAACAACAACCACGATTAGTGCAATCGGTCATTAGAAATCCTCACATGATAATGCAATGCTCTATGTTTCACTAGTCTAGATATCCTAGGGATGCAGAAAGTGTTTCTCCCTTATAAATCCTAGCCGTCAACTAATATGAAATTTCTTTGTTTCCATCCATAATGGTGTATTTATACACTAAGGGCTAGGGTTATCTAGGGGATAGGTTAATGGGCTAACGGGCTGATTAGCTCTCCATATAGGTGAACCCGATCCAATAGATATTTTTAGCATTTGGCGTGGTCCTATTTATTTTGATCTTTTTAAAGATGGGGAGGGAGCTTAGTAGAAATTAAATCCTTACCATCATTATTTTTTAACCATAGTAAAAACAAGTTAACGTTCTTATAATTTGGATAAGTACATTTAATAAATTAATTGTGGTCTATATACATCAATGGTAATTTTCCTTGATAATTTATTTTCCTCAGATTCTCTTCTTTCTTATAAATCCCATCTTGATAAACATTTTGAATTTCTTATTATAATTCCTTTAATAGATAAAATTCATATTAGATAAAATATTAATATCTAAAATCTTCGTATTGAAAGTTTATTTGGACATGCAATTTGATATTTTTAAGTTGTATTTTTTTCCATAAACATAAAAGTCACACAATTTGTGAAACTATCAAAACTCCCCCAACTTTTATACAATCTTAGTAAATGAGCAAAGCATAGTTAATAAAAAAGATATCGGTATATCATAAGGTTTCGCATTAATAAATCGCATATCTCCATGTTCCTTCAATAAATATTTGTGATTACAAACTTTCAATATACATAATTTTATAAAAATCCACTAATTAAAAATAATAGCAATTAGTTATTTTTTAATATATGTCACGACCTAGAATCCGAAGTCAAGATAACACCTACCTGACCAAACATTGATAGGTAACCTAACTACACAAGATATATGAAAGACGAATAGAGATAAATAATAATTAAATGAAAAACATTAGAATAAAGTCAGGACAATAATATAAACAACTCCAAAATTCTAAAATAAATACAACTCAAAATTCTAAATAAATAAAGACAGTAAGACACAAAATTCAACATACATAAAACACAGTCTTTGAATATAAATAAAGACACATCATGACAAAGAAGAAGTCTTGAACATGCTCTAGACGAGGAGCTCACTAGCACTCTGAAATACTCTCGAATAAACATGAACTCAAGCTCTACGGGTTGCACTCGAACTAGGATCTGCACTGAAATGGTACAAAAAGTAAGAGTGAGTATGACCCAATGTACGCAGTGGCGGATCCAGGATTTTTGCTCAGGGGTTCAAAGTATAAAGAAGAAGTTCAAGTGGTAATGCAAGTGTGTTGTGAGCGTAGTAGTCCCTCGGCATGCTCTTTGTACAAGAACCATAGATGTTTCATTGGTTCATAAAATTAAAGACTAAACTAATCAAAGATATCGAGGACAAAGATACATTAATAAGAATTTTAGTGGATCGACTGTATTACATAAGTTAATTCCTAAAACACGTGAAAATTAAATGATGAAAAAGGGGGCGATATGGGGAAGAAAGTTATTTACCTAATCTTGCTAAATTTAACTAACTTAATCATACTGAATTAAGTATTTCTTTCTACTTTTATCATGCTCCACCGAGCATTCTTAAAATTTCTTGTGCTTTTTATACTTTTATTTTGTAATGTTTTACTTTATTTTCCATTTTTAAAAAAATTAAATTTGTATCAATTCAATCACATATTACTATGAAAATCGTCAAGATTTTCTAAAAGTATGTAAGAATAGAGTTTCTAATATTATAATGCATATAACAGAAGATAAATACATACCATCGTCAATTTTTTTAGTTCATATAGATCAATTTACTAGGTTAGTCATAATTTGTAAAAAGACAAATAACGAATAAATCAAATAAATTTAGTTTCCATCTCTCTAAAATAAAATTTAAAATATAAAAGAAATTTCACGAATTCTATAAATTAATATTTTTAAAAGGATGTTAACGATATTTAAGTTTCTTCATTCAATTACATCTAATTTACCCTTTTTTTTCAAAATACATTATATTTCTATCTCAATTTCAAGTTAAATATAATTCATCATTTTTTAAAAGAGTTATTCAAGTTAGTATATGAAAAAAGAGTTACGTTGAAACAAAATGAATAGTAGATATTAAAAGAATAAAAAAAAAAGAAAAAAAGAATGTGTCTAATAAATTTAAACAAAACAAATGAAAAAGAAGAAATAGAATAAAAAGAAAAAATATTGAAAAAGAAGAAATGGAACAAAAGGAAAAAAATAATGAAAAAGAAGAAGGTCTAAGCCCAAAAATTTTATTTCCAGAGCATTAAAAAGAGGGAAAAAATGTTGCCTCGAACCCATGACCTAGGGGCATTTCTTGAACCACATATGCACTAAGTCAAGCTTGTACTTTGTTTTCAAAGGATTCATTTTAATATCTATATATATATATATATATATATGCATAAAATCAGAATTTGATGTTATATATTTATTGTGTAATTTTTTGACGAGGGGGTTCGAGTGAAGCCCCTAGGGTCCACCTATATTCGCCCTTGGATGTACTTAGTAGGCATCATAGGCTGACCAAAAAAAGTATAAAACTAAACAGGTAAAGAAAAATATAACCAACGCTTACTATGGTGGGTCTTTCTTTGCTCAATAAATAAATGTATTGGTCAAGTTTCACGTTTAAAAGAATTTGAAATCCTACTTTTTGAAGAATTTGAGATTAAAATTTCAAAAGTAAAGGTTGATTGCAAATCAAAACTTGAAAGTGGGTCCTAAATCCTATGGTCAAATGTCTACTTAGACTTTCTTACTAAAAACAAAACAAGTAAATAAAGAAAAACAAATTCTTTTTTAGATACTACATATTTAACCATAGAAATCATGTCATATTTAAGAACTAATATGACACCATCATAAATTCATAACAAACAAATCAATACATACCACAAATGAGTGAAATAAGATAAACACAAGCAGATTAATGAATACAAATAGCTCATTAATTATGAGAGGGATGGAGTAAATAGGGCAATGGATAGAGATTGTTACAATGATAAGTTCAACATCAAAGAAAAGCACAAGGATTGAGGCTAAGTCATCATGAACTAGCTAGACTATAAACAATTGATAATAGATTTTAACATACATTTTCTTTATCAAATATAATGAAATGTTGTTCAGAAAATGAGAACAAGCATGGAACATGATACATGAAACATGACACACATTAAAATATTAACACCAACCTAACCTGCATTCACACTTAACCATTGATAGAAAATTTCTTTGAAATCATCAATAACTGAGCTCCCAAAGTTAAAAATTGTAATGATGGGGTTTTGGACAAAAAAGGAATTTAAATTTTGTCTAGGTGAAAATTGTTCTTCCTGAACACGGGCCACTGGCTGCAGACATGAAGACCAACCCGACCCAAGTCCTGCAAACATGGTCAACCCATTGGGTTTGCAATGAAGACCGAACCTAACCGGACACATTAACCATTCATGAACGCTGCCACTACCCCATGTTTGTGAAGAATGATAGGATTTACCCTTCGTGAATATAGTCTCTGTTGGGATTTATACTATTAACCATGTGTTTAGATATAGTATTTATTATAGAATAATTATTTATTCATTTTTAATAGATCATTTATTCGTTTATGGTGCATGCTTACTTATATAGTAGATTATTTAGTGTATAGAATTTTAGCTTATACATAGAGGATTAAATCATCGGTTCTTATAAGTATAATGTTTTTATTCACAATCTAATATGGTAATTGGACATGCCATCGGTACTATTGTAACACAAAATTATATATAATTTATCTTGATTATGGGAACGCTATAGTTCCAACTTCTTGTGCTAGTGCATTTTGTATGTATTGAACTGGACCAAGAAGACATAGTTGTTTTAATAACTAACTGACAAAAGCATATTCTCTAAACTTTTAATGTACTTATAGTCTTAATCGTGATATACCTATTATGATCAATATATGTTAATTATCATTTTAATTTATGAAAAGGTGAGATTCTGAGATGGGTCAATATGTCTAGTAGATTGGATGATAATAATATATATTGGTGTAATAATAAGTTAGTTGATGGAATACATGTCTCGATATAGAGATTGATGATATGCCTTTTGAGAAGTTTATAAGTTTTCATCCTGTCAAACATTGCAAGTGGATTTATGAATCCGACACATGAAATAAGTTAAGCAGTGCTCTAAAGGAAATTTATCTTTGAATTAAACTCGGCAGTAATTTAATTTATTGGTAAGTATTTGTAATCTTAACATGAGGAATTACATAAGTGTTTGATGGGGAATTTCAAAATATAAATAAAGGACTGCAATTACAAATTTCTAGTGGAATGATTTTGTAACATAAGTGTTTGATGGGGAATTACATAAGTGTTTGATGGGGAATTTCAAAATATAATTAGAGTGCTCTTTTGGGTAAATGTGTGTCTCTTTATTTCTATCTCGTTCTCCCTTAATGTTGCAACCCCCATGAGTTCAAATCGTGAAACGCTTGAAGTTTTCATTAATAACAATTTGAGGATCAATTTTGTTCAATATCTATTTCTTGAATAGTACTCATGATGAGCATGATGCGTAGTGTTGGTGTTGCGAGAATGAAATCGATGTGGTTACACCTTTGAGCAGTCTCTTTGAATATTTTGTTGACTAGTTGCGTTTGGATGTGAGCCTTGCAATGCACATCGCACGTATGTATTTGATCTTTTCGGGATGTGCTAAATGAGTGTATTTTGAAGTGCCATGTGCGGTGAGATTTTACTTGAAAACATGCATGTGGAGTCCTAGAATTTGCCTTGTTAGTCCAATTGTGTGAATCTTGGTGAATGTGAGACATGATTTTGGGTAAAAAAATATTCAATGAGGAAACCAAATTGTCCATAAAGTCATTTGTGACTACCTTGTGAGGGTGTGAATCCATGTTGGCACCAATTGAGCCTAACTTATTTGTTGACAACCAAAAGAAGCCTCTTGAGCCAAATTATCCCTATCTTCTCACAAAAAATCCTTTTTGAAGCATTATGATGTTTGAATAGCCAACTTAGGCCAAATGTCATGACCCAAGGTAGCCCATAGGTGTAAAATGGTGTATACGACCCCGAAAGGCCCCATACAAGCCACTTAGCTTTCATCATACAAGAAATAGAATAAAAGAGTTAAATATGAACATTTCAGGTCCAAAAATGTTATAAAAGTAAAGCGGAAATCTAAAACATTGTCACAAAGGAATCTAGTACATAAGAATGAATCTGGACGTAACCCGTACATCATGTTCCAAACTAAAAGTAAGAAGGAAAACTGAAAACAATAAGAGTTTGTCCTCGAAGCATAAGGACTCACCGAATCTCAAAATCTCCTTAACAAACTCTAGCCATGAAATTGGGAAACCTGACTGTCAGACCCTACATTTGGGGAAATGCAGGCAAGAGTATGCATTAGTACAAAATATGTACCAAGTATGATAGTCATGCATAAGACATTTGAGAACATACTTAAAAGAGATACCTTCATGAAATGCAATGACCAAGCTAAAACATGAGACGAAGAGTTAGAAAACATGAGTCATAAAACATGGTCAATGCACATAGTCATCATATTAAACATGTATGAGATACTTCCTTGAAGTAACTTTAGTTCATCATAACTTGCTTGTGGGAAAGAGCCTTAACCGACATATAAGACCATGAGAGATATCCACATGGAATCCGGTGTCACCCACACCAAAAAGAGTTGTCCTACTTGCCACGGTAAGGACCATGAACTTCTAGCTTATATGGATCCACTAGCTAATGTTTATCTAGACAATCCTATGTTGGCACATAGTTTATGGGACACGGGTAATCGCCACTTGTCCACTCAATTCTAACCTTAACTTCCACAGAATAGTTATTATTCATATTCATCTTACCTCTTAAAGGAACATGGGTAATCGCCTCATGTCCTTACATCATATGACATGGATAATCCCCTCTTTTTATTCAATTAGAGAGCATGGGTATTCGCCTCTTGCCTTAACATTAGAATAGCTCCTTCACATTGGTTCATTTTAGAGAGAAGACCTTTCAATCCTAAGAACCCTTATTAAATGAGAAAACCATTTACAATCATGCTTTCATATGTATATGAGAAATCATTTCAACAACACAACAACCACAACATCATTAATACTTCACACTCAAAGCATCCTTAAAACATTTACATAACTTTCATGAGAACATGCTTGATTACAAAAACTTCTATTTTATAATCTGAAACCCATATTATATAATCATAACTTGTAAACCATGGGATCACATGGGTTCATGGGGGATCATCATAAAAACATGAAATTAACTCAATTCATGCATAAGAGATCATAATTAAATCAATTAAATCAATAATCAAGAGGACCCATAACATAGAAGAAAATCCCTAACTAAATTGGAGAATTCTAACTTTGAAAATTAGAGAAGTTGGGAACTCCATGGATGAAAAATATCATACCTAAATGCCAATTTCTTAACTTCAATGGAGGAATTGGAGACTTGACTTGGAACCCTAGGTTGAACCCTTTTTCTTCAAGCTTTTCTAGAGAGAGAAATATTTTGAGAGGAAGATTTGTTCTTCTTTTGTAAGTTTTAGAGAATGACTTGAATGGGTTGATTTTGGGGGTTAAAATCACTTATATAGGGGTTCTAGGTAAGGTCAAAACAACATAGTATCAAGATAAAATAATTAGGAAAAGAGCCAACTGCACCTGACTTATAGCTAACGCAAACCCCCAGATGGAGGCCCTCACGAGCTGTCTCAGGGTCCACGAGCCGTCTAGGCAATTGTGACCCTAGAACAATGGCTTGGAAAAACCTCTAATTGGCTTGGCCCTCATAACGACCATCTTCATGGGCCATTTACCCCTTCACGACTCGTCTGGGGTTCGTGAAAAGGGTTGGCCTTGAGGTGGATTCTACCTCCGATCCCCTCAAAGGCCACCACCATGGGGCGTAAGGCTCACTACGAGCCGTATAAGGGATCATGGGATGGGATGCCCTCTTGTGCAAGCACTGGAAGGCACCACGAACACCACTACGAGCCATGGTGCCCTTCACGGCCCGTCAAGGTCTCCATGAAGGGTGCCATGGCTCAGTTATGGGCTGGTGACCTCCCACTTAGCCCCTTTTCTAGACTTCTAAATTTTGAGGTGTTACATCATCTCCCCCTTGGGAACATTCATCCTCGAATGAGATTTTAGACATCTCATGAAAGAAAAGAACACAAATCTAGCAGCACAACATGCATGCGATTACATAAATGCACATATTTGAGGAGGAAACATCAACTCCAAGCTAAAGCATGTTCAAAACATCATATTATGAAGTCTATATGCAACTCATATTCAAATGAACATAAACATGTAAAAATCAATCAATTTGACTCACTTTCTCAAAACTTAATCTTTTTCATGAACATGCATAAATGAGGAAATCATGGGAATATCTAAGACACATGACACCAAAGAGTAAACCATGAGGAACTCAATACCCCAAGCTAGAGTAGGGGTAGAAGGAAAGAGATGAGGATAACGTGACATCATATCGTCCTCGGCCTCCCAAGTAGCACCCTCAATTAACTGATTCCTCCACAACACTTTCACGGAAGCAACTTCTTTATTTCTCAACTTCTTGACTTGCCGGTCTAAAATCTCAACCGAAACTTCTTCATAAGAAAGATTCTCATCAACTCCAAACCTTCTAAGGGGACTATAGATGTCGGATCACCAACACATCTCTTCAACATGAAGACAAGCAAAATTGGGTGCACCGATGCCAATTCATTAGGCAATTCAAGCTCATAAGCAGCCTTACCAATACACCTCAAAATTTGATATGGGCCTGCATATCGAGGACTAAGCTTCCCTTAATTACCAAACCTCTTAAACCCTTCATGGGTGAAATTTTCAAATAAACCCAATCGTTCACATCAAACTCAAGATCCCTTCTTCTAACATCAACATAAGACTTTTGCCGACTTTGAGTCGTCTTCAACCTTTCTCTAATAAGCTAAACTTTCTCCACAGCCTCATGTACCAACTCGGGACCTATTAGGGCAACTTCACCTACCTCAAACCATCCTATAGGAGATCTACACCACCTACCATACAAGGCCTTAAATGGAGACATACCAGTACTTGATTGATAACTATTGTTATATGCAAACTTAATCAAAGGCAAATGATCATCCCAATTTCCCTTGAAATCAATCACACACGCTCTCAAAATATCTTCCAAAGTTTGGAGAGTACGCTCCGTTTGCCCATCGGTTTGGAGGTGAAAGGCCGTACTAAGCTTAACACGAGTACCAAGACCCTTTTGGAATGATTTCCAAAACTGAGAAGTGTATTGAGTACCATGATTGTATATAATGGATAAAGGCAAACCATGCAACTTTACCATTTCCCTCAAGTACAACTTAGCAAGTCCTCCGCTGAATACGAAATCTTGACGGGAATGAAATGAGCCAATTTTGTCATTTGATCTACTATAACCTAAATAGAGTAATGTTGTCGCCGAGTGTGAGACAAACCAACAACAAAGTCCATATTCAAATCTTCCCACTTCCAAGTAGGAATGCTAATGTCTTGGGATAAACCTACCGGTTTCTAATGCGCCACTTTCACTTGTTGACAATTGGGACCCTTACCATAAATTACACAATATCCCTTTTTATCCCATTCTACCAATTGATCTCCCATAAATCACGGTACATCTTGGTGGCTCCCGGGTGAATGGAATATCAAGAACTATGGGCTTCTGACAAGATATGTTCCCACAAGTCATTAACATTAGGAACACACAAACGACCTTGATATCTAAGTACCACATCTCCCCCTTGGGAGAAATCCTCTACGAACTATTTAAGTATCTCTTCCTTTAATTCCACCAAAGTTGGATCAAGACCTTGCTTGGCTTTCACATCCGCCACAAAAGACGATTATGAACCATAATCCCACCTTTGGTAGAGTCCACTAACCGAACACCCAACCGGGCCAATCTATGAACATCTTGAACTAAATCCTTCTTATCAACCTCGATGTGAGCAACACTACCCATAGATAACCGACTAAGAGCATTTTCCACCACATTCGTCTTATCGGAGTGATATAGAACACTTATATCACAATCTTTCAATAACTCAAGCCACCTTCTTTGATAAGGATTTAGATCCTTCTGATTAAACACACATTGCAAACTCTTGTGGTCGGTAAAAACATCTACATGGACCCCATAAAAATAATGCCTCCAAATCTTTAAGGCAAAAACAACCACCGCTAGTTCAAGGTCATGGGTAGGATAATTCTTCTCATGAATCTTAAGTTGCCGTGAAGCATAGGAAATAACTTTACAATTTTGCATAAGCACACATCCTAGCCCAATTCTCGAGGCATCAAAATAAACAACAAAACCAGCAGTCCCTTCTGGTAAAGTCAACACTAGAGCGGAAGTAAGTCTATCTTTCAATTCCTGAAAATTATTTTCACATGCTTCAGATCATAAAAACTTTGCCTTCTTTTGAGTCAATGTTGTTAATGGAGAGACAATCGATGAAAACCCCTCAACAAACCTTTTGTAGTAACCAGCCAAATTCAAGAAGCTTCTAATGTCCGAAGGGAATAGAGGTCTAGGCCAACTCTTAACCGCATCCGTCTTCTTAGGATCCACCTCAATACCCTTACTTGAAACAATACAACCAAGAAAAGCTATGGACCTTAGCCAAAACTCACATTTGCTAAACTTAGCAACGAGTTCTTGGTCCTTTAGAACTTGCAACACAATCCTCAAATGATTGATGTGACATCCTTACTTCTCGAATAGATAAATATATCATCAATGAACACAATCACAAATATGTCAAGGTACTGTCTAAATACCCTATTCATCAAATCCATTAGAGTTTCCAGAGCGTTAGTAAAGCCAAAAGACATCACTAAAAACACAAAATGACCATACCGAGTCTGAAGGTTAATGTTGGAAAAGTAACTCGCTCCTTGAAGTTGGTCAAACAAATCATCTATCCTTGGGAGAGGATACTTATTCTTAACGGTAACCTTGTTTAACTACCGATAGTCTATACACATACATAGATAACC
This sequence comes from Solanum acaule, assembly GCA_036250505.1. Classification (NCBI taxonomy): domain Eukaryota; kingdom Viridiplantae; phylum Streptophyta; class Magnoliopsida; order Solanales; family Solanaceae; genus Solanum; species Solanum acaule. The sequence continues at coordinate 16,684 of JAJOOR010026421.1, forward strand.
ATCCTTCAATCTAACAAACAAGATTGGAGCACCCCATGGAGAGATTCTCGATCCGATGAAACCTTATCCAACAAATCTTTCAATTGCTCTTTCAAATCCTTAAGTTCTGTCGGAGCCATTCGGTAAGGAGGAATAGAGATAGGTTGTGTATCTGGGAGAAGGTCAATACTGAAGTCTATTTCCCTTTTGGGAGGAATATAGGGTAAATCATCTGGGAACACTTTCATAAACTCATTAACCACGGGGACCGAATCAAGAGTAGGGTTTTTAGAATCTAAATCCCTAATCCTAACTAGATGGTAAATGCAACCCTTAGCAATCATATTTCTAGCTTTAAGACGAGACAAATTGACCCGTAGGCATAGAATTTCCCCCTTTCCTCTCTAGGACAGGCTCATTCGAGAACTGAAACTTGACTACATGAGTTCTACAATCAATAAAATCATAACATAAGTGCAGCCAGTCCATACCAAGGATAACATCAAAATCTAACATATCTAGCTCTACCAGATCAACAAGAGTAACTCTATGGGACAAGGAAATGGGAAAATTTCTATAGACCCTCTTAGCCACAATAGAATCACCAACATGAGTAGAGAAAGAAAAAGGATCTATCAACACATCCTGAAGAATATCAAACCTCATAGCCACATATGGCGTCACAAAAGACAAAGTAGCACCGGGGTCAAGTAAAGAATAAACATCAGGTTGAAAGACTTTCAACATACCGATAACCACATCGGGAGAATACTCTTGGTCATGACGAGTCTGAAGTGCATAAAATCAGTTTTGCTTAGGAGCATTTAGACCCAAACCACTTGGACTGAAAGAAGGATTAGATTAAGCCCTTTGGTGATTATCTCATTTATTCTTAGCAACTGAAGGACATTCTCTTATATTGTGGTACATCTAACCACACCCAAAGCAAGCATTGGAACCCACTAGGCACTTGCCCTCGTGCTTCCTTCCATACTTAGCACAAGTAGGCAATAAACACCCACTACCATTTCCTTCTTGAGGTTTAGGGTAAGACACTCTATGTTTGTAGAACTTAGAAGGAGAATTGGATGAACCTTGGCCGAAAAACCTTTGTGGAAACTTAGAATGACCATGTCCATCGGACCTTTCATGTGAGAAATTGCCATCACCGATTTTAGCCCTCTTTGTCTCCCTAGACTTTTCCTTAAGTTTCTTCTCTTCAATTTGTTGAGCATGAACCATGATACCAGAGATATCCATATTGTTAACAAGTATGGCGACACAACATTCCTTAACCACCATTCGGACACACTCGAAACGAACCTGCTCAAGTTCTCCCTAGGGTTGGCAATCATAGTAGGAGCATATCAAGACAATTGTGTAAACTTGAAAGCATATTCCTTCACACTCATAGTTCCTTGATGAAGTCTGATGAACTCAAGAACCTTTGCCTCCCTCATCTCAAGGGGAAAGCAACTTTGAACTTTTCCCAATCAAGAGGACCCGAATCTTTCGGTCTCCCTTCTTTCCATTGGTTAAACCATATTTGAGAAAAACCCTTAAGTTGATAAGTGGCCAATTTTTCCTTTTCCATTGGCGTCACTCCCATGATAATCAAAACTTTATAAACATGATCAATGAACTCTTGAGGATCTTCCTCAACCTTAGAACCATGAAACTCCAGAGGATTTCTTCTAGTGAAGTCCCTCACACAAGATGCCGCCGTACCCACATTTGGGTTCATGGGAACTGCAACCTCCCTATTGGTTTGGGCCAACACTTGAAAAGTTGCCCGAAACTTCGCATAAGTCACTTGCTCGGCCAAAGGGTCGACCGGAGCTTGAGTAGGAGCTTCTTGTTCCACATTATCCCTCACATTCCTTCTAGAGTAAGCTCTTTGAGTAGCCATCTCCTATAGAACATCCGATAATAATTAGGAGAGAGACTTTATAAAGTTAAACTCTATCGCACAACTTAAGAGTAATGAAAGAAGTGGAGTTTCCTAAACATCTTGTAGCCTCTTATTCATAAGTGTGGCGTGCTTCACACTCATGAACAAAACTTTACTAGACGTGGCTTATGAGACATCCTAGGACCTTTCTAAACCTTGTGCTCTGATTACCAAGTTTGTCACAACCCAAGGTAGCCCCGAGGCAGAACATGGCGTATAAGACCCCGAGAGGCCCCATACAAGCCACTTAGATTTCATCATACAAGAAATAGAATAAAAGAGTTAAAGAGGAACATTTCCAGTCCAAAAATGTTATAAAATTAAAGCGGAAGTCTAAAGCATTGTCTCAAACCATCTAGTACATAAGAATGAATCTGGGTGTAGCCCGTACATCATGTTCCAAACTGAAAGTAAGAAGAAAAACTGAAAACAGTAAGAGTTTGTCCTCGAAGCATGAGGACTCACCAAAGCTCGAAATCTCCTTAACAAACTCTAGCCACAAAACTGGAACCCTAACTGTCGGACCCTACATTTGAAGAAATGTAGGTAAGAGTATGTGTTAGTACAAAATATGTACCAAGTATGATAGCTATGCATAAAACATTTGAGAACATACTTAAAAGAGAAACCTTCATGAAATGCAATGACCAAGCTAAAACATGAGACGAAGGGTTAAAAAACATGAGTCATAAAACATGATCAATGCACATAGTCATCATCCTAAACATGTATGAGATACTTCCCTGAAGTAACATTAGTTCATCATAACTTGCTCGTGGAAAGTAGCCTTAACCGACATATAAGACCATGAGAGCTATCATCATGGAATCCGGTGTCTCCCACACTGAAAAAGTTGTCCTACTTGCCACGGTAAGGACCATGAACTTCTAGCTTATGTGGATCCACTAGCTAATGTATATATATACAATCCTATGTTGGCACATAGTTTATGGGACACGGGTAATCGCCATTTTTCCACTCGGTTCTAAGCTTAACTTCCACGGAATAGTTCTTATTCATCTTCATCTTAGCTCTTAAAGGAACATGGTTAATCGCCTCTTGTGCTTACATCATGGGACATGGGTAATCACCTCTTTACATTCGATTAGAAAGCATGGGTAATCGCCTTTTGCCTCATCATTAGAATAACTCCTTAACATTGGTTCATTTTAGGTGAGAAGACATTTCAACCCTAATAACCCTTATTATGTGAAAAAACCATTCACAATCATTCTTTCATGTGTATATGAGAAATCCTTTCAACAACACAACAACCACAACATCAGTGATACTTAACTCTCAAAGCATCCTTAAAACATTTACATAAATTTCATGAGAACATGCTTGATTTCGTAAATTTCTCTTTCATTATCCAAAACCCACATTATATAATCATAACTTGGAAAACATGGGGATTACATGGGTTCATGAGGGATCATCATAGAAACATGAAATTAACTCAATTCATGCATAAGACATCATAATTCAATCAATTAAATCAATAATCAAGAGGACCCATAACATAGAAGAAAAACCCTAACTCAATTGAGGAATTTTAACTTTAAAAATTGGAGAAGTTGGGAACTCAATGGATGAAAACTATCATACCTCAATGCCAATTTCTTAACTTCAATGGAGGAATTGGAGACTTGACTTGGAACCCTAGGTTGAACCCTTCTTCTTCAAGCTTTTCTAGAGAGAGAAATATTTATTTGAGAAGAAGACTTGTTCTTCTTTTGTAAATTTGAGAGAATGACTTGAATGGGTTGATTTTGGGGGTTAAAATCACTTATATAGGGGTTCTAGGTCGGGGCAAAATAACATAGTATCAAGATAAAATTATTAGGAAAAGATCCAATTGCACCCTGACTTACTGCTGACGCGAACCCTAAATGGAAGCCCTCACGAGCCGTCTCAGGTCTACGAGCCGTCTGGGCAGTCGTGACATTGGGCTAGTGGCTTGTAAAAACCTCCAATTTTCTTGGCCCTCCTCACCACCATCTTCACGGGCCATTTTCCCCTTCACGACTCGTTTGGGTATTTGTGAAAAGGGGCTAGCATTGGGGTGAATTGTGCCTCCCCTCAGCAGCCACCACCACGTGGTGTGAGGCTCACCACGACCCGTCTAAGGGATCGTGGGAGGGTAGCCCCTCATTTCCAAGCACCGAAAGTCTCCACGAGCACTACCACAAGCCGTGGTGCCCTTCACGGCCTTTCAAGACCTCCATGAAAGGTGCCATGGCTCAGTTATGGGTTGGTGAACTCCCATTTGTCCCCTATTCTAGACTTCTAAATTCTGAGGTGTTAAACCAAAAGCCTAAGTTGAAGGTGTTGAAAGGAGGGATGAATGAAAGCCAAGTGAAAGGAAAAAAGGAAGAAGAAATGAGACTCAAATCAAAAGTTTTGCAAAAAGAAAGATCCCATCCTTATAAAAAAAATTGTGTATGTTTCATCCTTTTGATGGAAATAGTTTGGAAAAATGATAATTAAAAAGAGAATTGAATGAAATAAAGTGGGTTCCAAATAATGTGAGGGGAAAATCAAGATTTAAAATCTCAAATGAAAAGGAAGTAAAAGAACTTAAGATGAGGTAATGATGATTGCAACAATGCTTTGAAAAGGTATAAGTCACCAACTCAAATAGACCATACCTTAACCCTCATCCCCATTACAAGCATAAAAGACCCTTGAGATCTTGCATTAACTAAGTTGTGTGATAATTGGAAAATGAGGGAAAACCTATGGGACAAAGCTTGCATGAGTTTCTCTTTTGAGCGAGTGGGAGTTGAATTGATTCCTATTACCTTTTTTGATTAGATTTGTGAGAGCATGGAATCGTTCTTGATATAAGGGCATTTGAATGTATTTTTTGAAACATGTTCTTGCATTAGACAAGACGCTAAAGTGAGCATGAGCTTGTGTTGAGACTAGCTAGTCATCATTTGAAGCTTTTTTATCATTATTTAGGGTAACATGCTATTGAGAGTAATCTCTCTATGGCGTTTGCATGCTAGATCTCATTGAGCACTAATGTAGACACCCTTATTGAGCTTATTGTGTTCTTGATTTACTCGAGGACAAACAAAAGTTTAAGTTAGGGGTATTGATAAATGGTAGATTTGCACTCATTTAAGGTTCATTTAGCTCAATTTTTAGTGTCCTCAATGCCTAACTTTGTCCTTTTCTAATAAAATATTGATGATTTGAAGCTATGAAGGAAATTGGACAAGGCAAGGATTGTTGTTTGAAAAAATAGCAAAAAATACAAAAAAAAAAAGTGCAAAATGTACATTTATGATTGCCTAACATGAAGGGTGGATCACCAATTGAGCATGACCTCATCCAAATTAACACTGCATAGCACTTGTGTCTACCAAAGAAGGTCGGCGAACTCCAATAGAAAAGGTTATGCACCGATTTAGAATGGCAGCCCTTATGCACATCGCCAAAAGTGACAGTGTGCAAGGCAAATATTTAATGCTCGAACGGCATACTAGGGTGGTATTCAGCGACTCGTTGAATGTGAAAGGCTGACTCAAGTGAGTTCACCAACTGAGATTCAAACACCTAAATCCTAGAGCATCACAAGGCAAGCTGAGGAGCGAAGGGTGAGTTACCGATCAGGCTGGGTGAACCCAAATAATGTCGCCAAACCAGTTATAAAGTGGAACTTTGGGCCAAATTTTTGGAAAGTATAAATAGCTCAAAGGATACAATTTGTAAAGGGGAATTGAGACTAGAGCTCTGAAAAGTCTTGGAGAGTTTAGAATAGTGAGTAGAACATTTTACCTTGGAGAAGAATACTTTTCTAGTTCTTGGGGTTTTATAATTTGAAGTTTGAATTTGATTTCCAAATGGGTTTACTCTTAATGGCTTGATTGCAAGTTACTCATGGCAGCTTTCATGAAAGGTATACTTTCTTTACTTTTTGTGATGGGTGGCTAAAACCCCAGGATCTAGGGGTGCTCAAATGGGGTTGGTGTTGATTTAATGTAGTGGGTATTGTGCTATGCTCTGTTTTTGTTGTTGTTCATGCATGAATTTGGTATAATTATCATGGGGTTGACTTATTGATTAAGGTTGCAAACTTAATTCCTACTTCCGATCTTCGGTTAAGAATCGAAAGAGATTAATTGGAGTGGGTAATTAGTTCAATACTAGTAATTTAGGTTTGATGTCTATGGTTTCTTGAAAAATAGGTTATGGGTCGGATTTATTTGTCTTATTCTTGAAAAGGAGAGTAAAGTAAGGTATTGGTTTGCTTAGACACGACATACATATGAGACAAAAAGAAGATTCTCAGCATAGATGCTTTGAAAGATTATTAACGTTAATGATGATGACTTCAGCCTATTCATGAATGTTCATCACTATAAAGCAACACAATAACCCCTATGTGACATCAATTTCCAATTCCCGCACCCTTAGATTTCTTGTTAACTCTTGATTTCATTCTGATTTTAGTTTAATTTTGATAATTGATAATCAAAACTTTATATTAAGTTGGTGGTATCATCCACCTAATTGTTCTAACAATTAAAATGAGCTAATTTAAAGTTCAAATTTCTTGATAAGGAATTCTTTACGATATACCTTTTCTTGTGGAATTTGACCCCGACTCTTCGTTGGGTTATTTACTGACTACGACACTTACTCTTTTAATTGGTTTTGGAGGATGATTTGAGAGTTATCGTATGTTTCTTTTTCTATTCTAAGGACAGGGAGAAGATGTACATGTCTTTTTCTATTATAAGGAAATGAGAAGTATGCCTTTTTCTATTCTAAAAGACCGTGTGTTTCCTCTCCTCATTGGACTAGGAAGAAATCTCTATAAATAGGTATCTTCTAACCCTTGAATGAGAATAAGTTTTTTATATGATACTTGCCCATCCAAGTATTGAAAGAGTTCGGAAGTGAACTTGAGATTACTATAGAAGACCACAAAACTGGCATCCAGTTTGTGGAATAGCTTGTGGATTCGCGTGAAGGTTTTTGCTCACGCTTTAAGAGGTAATCTTTGAATTAAATTTCAAAAAGTGTATGTACTCTAGCATGATTGTATGTGTTCTAGCATATACGTATGTGTTGTCTTTTATTCATGTAAGAAGTATGATTTTGGTAAGCTTCTGTTGTGCATATAATTTTCCAATAATTGGTATCAGATTCATACTTAAATCTTTATAGATAACCTAAAATATATGTATGTAAAATTCATAGTTGGTAAAAAAAAATATAGCAAAAAGAATGAATCAGATGAAACTTGAAGTGTTTTTATTCGTTGTCTAAAGTGCATACGAACTTAATTGTGAGATGATCAATAGGGCAAAACATGTTGGTGGCAGTTTTTCACTTTAACAAGAAAATGGATAGCAACAGTAAACACTTGTCCTTATGATTATTTCAAGTCCTTTATTTTTAAATTAATAAAACCCTAATTGAAATTTTTTCATCAGTTAAAAGAAAAGTTAAATTTCCATAGATTTTTTTTAATTAATAAATGGCAGTAAGAACTTGTGCACATGTAATTGATTTTTTATTTTTTTATTGACGGCTAGTTGCAATTTTTTTAGGGTTGTTTCTTATTAATCCATCAAATTTGCAAAGCTTGATAAGAAAGGGAATCATAGAGGTTGTTGATGAACAAATTATCATTGAACTGATTGTGAAGTATTTTTTAACTTTATAATATTTGTTCTTGATTGATTGTTGATTCCAAAGCTTATTAAGTGTCGGTAGCAGTCACTATTTAGGTCAAATGGATTATTTTTTTAATAATTATTTGAGCTTATTCTCATTACACACACACACATATATATATATATATATATATATATGTAAGGTTGTATCGGGTGATTCTTAAATTGTTCTTAGGCGTTACGGTCAATTCTTTAGCATGGGAATGGTTTTGGATATGAATTAAGGTCACTAGAATCTCCTAGCACAAAGTTAAGTTGAAAGCTTCCTTACCGATTAAGTTTTGTTATAAGATTCTACTTAGATCAACTTCAAACGATCATATCTCTCAGCATATAGTGAATTAGGTGGGCCATCACCCATCAAATTAAAGGTCTACGAGTCTTTTTTTCCAACGCAACCAAGTTTGCCTTCTTTCGAGTTCAAAGTAAAATGTGATGCTTGTTTTAGTAAAGCCCTATCTGGTTGTCGATTTTCTAAGACTGGACCTACGGATATTATGATATTTGGAAAAAAAGGGGAACTCAGTCCCCGGTATATTGGTCCTTTCAGGATATCCAAAAGGATTGGCAATGTAGCTTATGAGTTGGAGCTACCGTCAGAGTTAGCAGCAGTCCATCCGGTATTCCACATTTCTATGTTGAAGAACTGTATGGGCGATCCTTCACTTATTATACCTACTGATAATATTGGTATCAAGGATAGCCTCTCTTATGAAGAGATACCGTTCAAATTCTGGATCGCCAAGTTGGCAAGTTAAGAACCAAAGAGGTAGTAGCAGTCAAGGTCTTATAGAGGGATCCATTTGTTGAGGAAGCTACTTGGGAGGCTAAGGAGAATATGAAGAAGAGATACCCATATCTCATTGCTTGCAGAGAAATTCCAAACTAAGGTACGAACTCTTTAAGTTGATATGCTAAGTTATGTGAATTTCATGTTGGGTGTTTCAGTTGGGTGTTAGATGTTTCCACCCTCAGTTCTATTTAGAGTGATCTCATTCTAGGAGGAATGTTCCCAAGGGGAAGATATTGTAACACCTCGATCTTAGGAAGATGTAACACCTTAGAATCTAGTAGGTTACGCAAGGGACCAAGTGAGAGGTCACAAACCAAAGACTGAGCCTGGCAACCCTTCACGAAGGCCCAGACGAGTCGTGAAGGGCACCACGAGGTGTAGTGTGGCTTGTGAAGGCTCAGTGTGCCTAGACAAAGAGAGCTCCCCTCCCACGAGCACCTAAATGGATTGTGGTGAGCACCACAACATGTGGTGAATCCCGTGAAAGGGGAGGCAGTAGTTGCCTTAAGGGTAACCCTCCACACGAGCCATCAAATGGCTCGTGGAGTGGGTTGTGAAATAAGGGGGTCTTGGAGTGTTTTTCCAAGCCACTGGTCAAGGATCACGGCTTCCACCATGGCCCGTGTGATCCTTGTCAACTCGTGAGGGGTGGCGTGTGGGGGTTTTGTCAGTTGTAAGTTCAGGGACAGTTGGGTCTTTCCTAATTATTTTATATTGATACTATCTCCTTTTACCCATGCCTAGGACCCCTATATAAGTGATTTTAACCCCAAATTCAACCCATTCAAGTCATTCTTCTAAAAGTCCAAAAGAAGACCAAGTTCTTCCTCTCCCAAATATTTCTTTTTTTAGAAACTTGAAGAAGAAGAAGTAGGGTTCTATCTAGGGTTTCAAGGCAAGCCTCCAGTTCCACCATTGAAGGCAAGCTTTTGGCATTGAGGTATAATAGTTTTCATCCATGGATTCCTTCCATTCACGGAGTCCCAAATTCTCCTATTTTTAAAGTTAGAAATCCTCAATTGAGTTAGGGTTTTCTTCAATTGCCATGGGTTCTCTTCAATGTTGAATGATTGAATTATGATCTCTTATGCATGAATTGATGAAATACTATGGTTTTTATAATGATCCCATGCTTTCTAATTTTGATGATATAATGTGGGTTTGGATTATGAAAGAAGATTTTTATGAAATCAAGCATGAATTGATAGAATTATATGATTTTATGATGAATTTATATTAGCCCATATCTAACCAATGATTTCTAGATGTTGATGTATGAAAATGGGTTAGGAACCATGAAAGGTGAATTATGAAAGTTAGCATGATCTTATGAGAATTATGTATATGTTTTAAGGATGCTCTAAGAGTGAAATATCAATGATGATGTTGTTGTAGTTTTGTTGTTGAAAGGATTTTCTCATATGTGTATATGCATGATTGTGAAAGGTATTCTCACATATATAATAAGGGTTCCTAAGGTTGAAAGGCTATTCTCACCTAAAATGAACCAATGATTAAGGAATTATGTTAATGTTGCGGCAAGAGGCGACTACCTATGTTCCCCATTGAATGACAAGAGGTGATTACCCACATCATATGATGTAAGGACAAGAGGTGATTACCCATGTTCTTTCAAGGACAACAGACGATTACCCATATGAGCTATGATGAATAGTATTAAGAAATATTTCGTGGAAGTTAAGCTTAGCACCGCGAATGGACAAATGGAGATTACCCAATTCCCGTACCTATGTGCCCCAGAGGATTGTGTAGAAAGACATTAGCTAGTGGATCCACAATAGCTAGAAGTTCATGGTCCTTTCCTTGGCAAGTAGGAAACCTTTTTTCGGTGTGAGGTAGACACCAGATTCCATGAATATAGCTCGCATGGTCTTATATGTCGATTAAGGCTTCTTCCCACGATTAAGCAAAGTTATAATGAACCAAGGTTACTTCAAGGAAGTATAGTAAGTATGTTTGAAGATGATGTTCACATGCATTGATCATGGTTTTATGACTTACGATTTCTAATCTCAAGATGCATGTTTTAGCTTGATTATTCCTTACTCATGAAAATGTCTGATTTAAGCATGTTTTCAATGTTTTATGCATTACTATCATACTTGGTACGTTGTTTTGTACTAACACATACTATTTCCTACATTTCCCCAAATGTAGGGTCCGACTGTCAGGGTTCTCAGTTCCATGGCTAGAGGTTGATATTTCAAGATTTCCGAGCTTTGCTGAGTCCACATGCATTCGAGGAAAGACTTTTATTGATTTAAGTTCTTTCTTACTTTTATTTTTGGACATGATATATGGGCTAGGCCCAATTTCAGTCTTTTATATTTTATGGCTATTGAGACAAATGTTTAGACTTTCGTTTTGCTTTTATAAAACTTTAGACTTGAAATGTTGTTTTATCTCTTATGTTCGATTTCTTATGTTATGAATTCTAAGGGGATTGTATGGGGACTCTTGGGTCCTATATGCCATGTTACATCTAGGGTGTACCCCTGGGTAGTGACAAACTTGGTAATCAGAGCATAAGGTTTAGAATGGTCCTAGGATGTCTCATAAGCCACATCGCGTAGAGTCTTGTTCATGAGTATGAAGCACACCACATTTATGAATGGGAGGCTACAAGATGATTAGGAAACTCTACTTCTTTCATTACTCTAAAGTCGTGCGATAGAGTTTAACTCTATAAGGTCTCTCTCTTAATCCTTACCCGATGCTCTACAAGATATGGCTACTCGAAAATTTTATGCTAGAAGGAATGTGAGAGAGAATGCAAATCAACAAGCTCCTCCTCAAGCTCCAGTTCACCCTTTGGCCGAGCAAGTGTCTAATACGAAGTTTAGTGCTATATTTCAAGTATTGGCTCAAGCCGTGATGGCCCAAGCAAATAGGGAGGTTGTGGTTCCCATTAACCCCAATGTGGGTACGACGGTATCTAGGGTGAGGGACTTCATGATGTGAGGCTAAAAATACATATTTTTAATCATTATTTTCTCACATTTATTATTTATATTTTTCCTTTTTGAGCATGAATTTTATAAATTGTGCTAAATTGCGTATTTTATTTGTAGGATTAAATTGGTGAAAAAATGAAGAAGTTTGGAGCTAAAACGAATTAAAGATGAAAGGTTGAAGAAGTAAATCAAGCAGACAACTTAATGAATTAAATTGAATAAAATAATAAATTTATATATACATGAGAATGACGGCTGCAATTGAGGAATTTCAATTTTGATGTTTGCTGCTACCACGTGGCAGCAAGTGAATAGTGAAGAAATATGTTGAGGCGGCAGCACCATGATTCACGCGGCAGGAAAAATAAAAGGAATCCAATTCCTTTTGGTTTTGGATTCCTAATTTAATTTGGACTCAATTACTTTATTTAGGGTTTTCTACATCTATAAATAGTGCACATAAATAATTATTTGGGGAGGAGGCCAAGAACCAAGATACAAAGACACAATATAAATTTTCTTCTAGCTTAGGAACTTTGGAAGAGCCGCCGTGGAGGCCAGAGAATTGTGGTTTATTTTTTCTTCTCCCTTATTATTTATTTGTATTCGTGATTAATAAAAGATAGTTTAGCTATTGTTCTTAACTTTTTATGATTAACACAAGCATATTTATTTTAATAAATTTTG
>JAJOOR010026422.1:0-29217 GCA_036250505.1 Solanum acaule
CCCCCCCCCCCCCCCCCGTTTAATTACTTGTTTTCAGAAATAGTGAAGTTTAACTCTGAACCACATTCTTCCTGGGATCGACCCCAACCTACAAGCTGGGTTCATTACTTGATAACGATCGCTTATACTTCTTTAAGGATGTGTAATTTGAGTGTTTCAAATTATGGCGCCGCTTCGGGGAATAATGCTTGTAGATTAAGTTTAACTACATTATTGAACTTTAGTCAATTATTTCCTTGTAACACCCGAGATTTGTGAAGGAAAAAATTGCAGAATTTTCAGATTTGGCAGGTGCCCAATCCGCATCAGGATTTGGACAATTTTTAAGTCAAGGGTGTTTTTGTCTTTTCTCACTATTCTTTTAATTCCTAAATTAAAGGGGTTTTAGTTAATCATTTAAAATCCTAGAAACCTAACTAGAAGTTGCCTAAGTTATTTAATAAACTAAAACAAAAGAAAACAAGAGGGTAGAGATAGGGGCGGCCGAAACCCTAGACGCCGCTGGAAAACGCTACAAAGTCACCAGAAAAGTCAAGTCCAGCCCTAGTTGATAGTTTTTCGTGGAGATTTCATCACCAGGTATGTTGGATTTCATTAATGGTCCCTTTCGCCTGTTATATCCCTAGAATTCAGACGAATCTTGATTCCATGCTATGAATGAAATTAGGGTTCTTGAACGTTTCTTGATTTTGGGTTTTAAATGTTAGAGTGATCCAAATATTGATCGTTTTTCAATGATTATGAATAAACCCTGGTAGTTTCTAAAGTTACAGCTGATTTTCATGAAGAGACTGTTTTAAAAACGTTCTGATTTAGAAATCATGTTTTTAACTATATGTTCTAACGTCCAAACAACATGTCACATTTTAGCTACGTTTTAATGTTCCAAATCAGCATGTCCCGTCTTCTTTAGATTATCGTATGAATATCAGAACCCTAACTATGTATTTATTTAGGTCTTGAATTACATGTGTTAGGTCAGGCTTAATCAGAAATCAGTTCTACATGCCTCTGTATTATGCCTCAATGTCAGATTAAATTGTTGCGTTTAATTTGCATGTCTAGTTTTGAGCTATCCAGAACAATAACAGAAAATCAGTCATATCAGTTTACTACTAAATTCATTGGGACTAGCATAATATCGAGTTGGACTGGGGTTTAACGTACCCAAATAATCCCAGAACTACTAGCAAAGTAGGTTGTAAGTCCCTTACATGGGCAACAAATTAGTGATCACACCAGCATGCCTTTATACCTCTAGCAGGGTATATTGGGTCCTCTCGATGGGGCGTATACATCGGACTCCACATTCAGCTCGTGTGGTTTTATTATCGGTGATTAGTAGCTCCCATAAATCAGTTAGACTCCATTTGCATTGACCATGTTTAGTATTCAGTTTCCGCATGTCATAGTTGGTCATTGCATACAGATTAGTAATGTTTAGTATTTTTTGGCATTCTATCATATCCATATATATGTCATTGCTTTTTGCTTGGTCATTTATATATGTATTTCAACGATACTCCATCCTCATGCTCGGTACGTTTTAGTACTGACGCATATTTTTGCGCTACCTATTCCTGTGATGTAAGTTCAGACTCTCGGCATCCAGATTGCACTTAGATCATTTTTCGATTTTCAGCTCAGGAGATTAGTAGTGGTGAGTCCTCATCCTCCGAGGACCAGAGACATGATATCCTTACTGCTTTCAGTTTTGCTAGATCTAGTTGGGGCATGTCCCATCATTTCTAGTCAGTTTAGAGGCTTACTTTTAGACATAGTTAGTTTCAGCCTAGTATGAGTTAATATCTTTTGTATTAAACTCTCTCAATCATAGTATATGGGTATTCCCCCTCTTTTTTTTATTTATGATTTTAGTTTCCGCATCAATTATTTTTATTCAAGTTAATTATAGTATACTCAGATTATGCCAACAGGGTTAGCTTGGGATCACTTGTGGTCCTAGGTCCCGTGTCCGCATCTCGGGGGTAGCTCGGGGCGTGACAAACTTGGTATCAGAGCACTAGGTTTAAGAGTCCTAGGAAGTCTGAAAAGCCGTACTAAGTAGAGTTTTTTTCATGGGTGTGAAGTGCACCACATCTAATGAGAAGGAGGCTACAAAGTGTTTTAGGAAAAGCTTCACTTTCTTGTTACTCTTATCGTACGTAAGGTATGATCTAATTCCATTCTAACTCGATGTTCTACATTTCAGTGATCATGCTTCCTCGTAGAGTTAACGCTAGGAGATCTAATGCCAGGAACGCGAACGCAGCTCCTCCAGTCCCAGATCAGGAAGTTTCAAATGCAGAGTTCATGAATGCCATTAAGATATTGGCTCAGAGCATGGCCAATCTGAACAACAAGCGGGTTCAAGCTCCTGTGAATGCTAATGTTGGGTCAGCCGCTACTAGGGTGAGAGAGTTTGTTAGAATGAACCCTCCAGAATTCTTAGGGTCGCAAGTTGGAGAAGATCCCCAAAACTTCATCAACGAGGTTAAGAAGATCTTTGAAGTGATGAAAGTAACTGGAAATGATCGCGTTGAGCTAGCTTCTTACCAACTTAAGGATGTGGCTCATATCTGGCATACTCAGTGGAAGGATAGTAGTGGTACGAATACAGCTCCTATTACTTGGGATTGCTTTAGTGAGACTTTTCTGGACAGGTTCTTCCCTATTGAGTTGAGAGAGGCAAGGGCCCAAGAGTTTATGAATTTGAGGTAGGGTAACATGACTGTTCAGGAGTATGGGCTCAAGTTCAACCAACCCTCCAGGTATGCTCCTCACATGGTTGCTGATTCTAGGGCACATATGAACAAGTTCTTGTATGGAGTGTCAAACTTGGTTAAGATAAAGTGCAGAAATGCTATGTTGTTGGGAGATATGAACATCTCTAGGCTCATGACTCATGCTCAGTAGGTTGAGGGTGATAAGCTTAGGGAACGGGCCAAGGAGAACAAGAATGCTAGAACAAACAACTATGACTACTCTCAACAGAAATCGGGTGGTGGTAATCGCTCGCAGCAGAAATTTCCTGCGCCTTCATCAGGTAGTGTTCCATCTCCCAGGTTCCATAATGATCAGAAGGGTAGGGCATCAGACTCTAAGTCTCAGGATGGTGTTTCAGGTACCAAATCATACCCTACTTGCCCTAAGTGTGGTAAAAACTATTCGAACGAGTGTCTTGCTGGGAAAGAAGAATGTTTTGGGTGTGGTTAGTCGGGTCACAGGTTGAAGGATTGTCCTTCTAGACAGGGTCAGAGAGGAAATGGTAGAGCTCAGTCTACTACTACAGCAGCACCAGTAGGTAGCCCAACTTAGCAGGGTAACTCTTCTGGTATAGGTGGCGAACATCGCCAAAACAGGCTCTATGCTCTTCAGGCTCGACAGGATCAGGAAGGTTCTCCTGATGAGGTCACTGGTATGTTACGAGTCTTTGATCTTGATGTTTATGCATTGTTAGATCCAGGGGCTACTTTGTCTTTTGTAACTCTTTTCATAGCAGTCCAGTTCAGTGTTAGTCCAGAAACTCTCTCAGAACCTTTCTCAGTCTATACTCCAGTTGGTGAACCAGTTATAGTTAGACGGGTATACAGAAATTGCCCTGTCACAGTCTCTCAGAAAATCACCTCACCAGATCTTGTAAAGTTAGAAATGGTAGACTTCGATGTCATTCTAGGCATGGATTGGTTACATTCCTGTTATGCCTCAATCGATTGTAGAACTAGGATTGTTTGCTTTCAGTTTCCAGATGAACCAATCCTAGAATGGAAGGGTAGTAGCTTAGTGCCTAGGGGTCGATTCATTTCTTACCTTAAGGCCAGAAAGATGATCTCTAAGGGTTATCTCTATCATCTAGTTCGGGTGAAGGACTCTAGTTCTAAAACCCAGCTCTAGAGTCTGTTCCAGTGGTTAATGAGTTTCCAGAAGTGTTTCCAAAAGATCTTCCCGGAGTTCCTCCCGATAGGGAAATCAACTTTGGAATTGATCTACTTCCAGATACCCAGCCTATTTCTATCCCTCCTTATAGAATGGCTACAGCTGAGATTAAGGAATTGAAAGAGCAGTTGAAAAACCTTCTAGATAAGGGCTTCATCAGACCTAGTATTTCGCCATGGGGTGCACCAGTGTTGTTCGTAAAGAAGAAAGATGGTTCTCTCATAATGTGCATTGACTATATACAGTTGAACAAGGTCACAATCAAGAATAAGTATCCCATTCCCAAGATTTATGACTTGTTTGACCAACTTCAAGGTGCTGGTCATTTTTCAAAGATAGACCTCAGATCGGGTTATCACCAACTTAAAGTCAGAGATAGTGACATTCCAAAGACAGCCTTCAGAACTCAGTATGGTCATTATGAATTTGTAGTCATGTCATTTGGACTAACCAATGCCCCTACAGCTTTCATGGATTTGATGAACATAGTGTTCGAGCAGTATTTGGACTTGTTTGTCATCGTCTTTATTGATGATATCCTCATTTACTCTAGGAGTGAGGAAGAACATGCAAGTCACTTGAGAGTGGTTCTGCAAACTCTCAAAGATCACCAGTTATTTGCAAAATTTAACAAGTGTGAGTTTTGGTTACAAGCAGTTGCTTTCCTTGGGCATATTGTGTCTAGTGAAGGGATTCGAGTAGATTCCCAGAAGATAGAAGCGGTGAAACAATGGCCCAAACCTACCTCAGCTACAGATATCAGAAGTTTCTTGAGTTTAGTAGGTTCTTACAGAAGGTTTGTGGAAGGATTCTCATCCACAGCCTCACCATTGACTAAGTTGACTCAGAAGATGGTCAAGTTTTAGTGGTCAGATGATTACGATAAAAGCTTTGCAGAACTAAAAACTAGGTTGACTACAACTCCTGTCTTGACTCTACCAGAGGGTTCAGATAGGTATGTGATTTATTGTGATGCGTCTAAAGTCGGCCTAGGTTGTGTGTTGATGCAGCGAGATAAGGTTATAGCTTATGGTGCATGGGAAGAATTACCCAACTCATGACCATGAGCTAGCAGGAGTGGTGTTTGCACTTAAGATTTGAAGACATTATTTATATGGTGTTCATGTAAATGTGTTCACAGACCATAAAAGCCTTCAGTATGTGTTCACCTAGAAAGAGTTGAATCTTCGCCAGAGAAGATGGCTAAAGTTCCTCAACTATTATGATATGAGTGTGCATTGCCATCCTGGTAAGGCAAATGTAGTAGCGGATGCTCTTAGCAGACTATCTATGGGTAGTGTAGCACATGTTGAAGAAGAGAAGAAAGAATTAGCGAAGGATGTTCACAGACTTGCTCACTTAGGAGTTCGTCTTATGAGCATATCAGATGGTGGTGTAACAGTTCAGAATGGGGCATAATCTTCTTTGGTAGTAGAAGTTAAGGAAAAGCAAGATAGTGATCCAATATTGCTAGAGCTAATTAGGGTGCGGTCCAGAAGCAAACAGTGGAGATATTCTCCCAAGGGGGAGCTGGTGTGCTTCACTATTAGGGTCGATTATGTGTTCCTGATGTGGGTGAGTTGAGACAACATATCCTTGCAGAAGCCCATAATTCCAGATATTCTATTCATCCAGGTGCCACTAAGATGTACCGCGATCTGCAGGAAGTCTACTGGTGGAATGGTATGAAAAGAGATATAGAAAATTTTGTGGCTAAGTGCCCCAATTGCCAGCAAGTCAAGGTAGAACATCAGAGACCTGGAGGTATGACTCAAGAGATTGATATTCCTACTTGAAAGTGGGAAGTGATCAACATGGATTTCATCACAGGGTTACCTCGTACTCGCAGACAACATGACTCCATTTGGGTGAATGTTGATAGAGTTACTAAGTCTTCTGGATTTTTGGCGGTTAAGACTACGTTTTCAGCAAAGGATTATGTCAAGCTTTACATTAATGAGATTGTGAGGTTGCATGGAGTTACTTTGTCTATTATCTCAGATAGAGGTCCTCAGTTTACCTCTCATTTCTGGAAGTCATTTCAGAAAGGTCTTGGTACTCAGGTTAACCTTAGCACAACATTTCATCCACAGACAGATGGGCAGGCAGAGCGTACCATTCAAACCTTAGAGGATATGTTGAGAGCTTGTCTGATAGACTTCAAGGGTAGTTGGGATGACCACCTTCCTTCTATAGAGTTCGCCTACAATAATAGCTACCATTCCAGCATTCAGATGGCCCCTTATGAGGTATTGTATGGGCGTAGATATAGATCTCCTGTTGGCTGGTTTGAAGTAGGTGAAGCAGCATTGATAGGGCCAGATTCAGTCCTCTATGCTATGGAGAAAGTGCAACTCATCAAAGATAGACTTAAGACAGCCTAGAGTCGCTAGAAGTCTGATGCAGATATGAGAAGAAGGGAATTAGAGTTCCAAGTTGATCATTGGGTTTTTCTGAAAGTGTCACCTATGAAAGGGGTGATGAGATTTGGCAAGAAAGGGAAGCTCAGTCCTAGATATGTAGTCCCTTACAAGATCTTGGAAAGGATTGGGAAAGTGGCTTACGAGTTAGAGTTGATAGCAGATTTAGCAGCAGTACATCCAGTCTTCCACATCTCACTTTTGAAGAAGTGTGTGAAGGATCCAGCATCCGTGGTTCCATTATAGAGCGTGGCGGTGAAAGATAGCCTTTCTTATGAGGATGTATCAGTAGAGATTCTTGATCGTCAAGTTAGAAGATTGAGAAACAAGGAAGTCGCTTCAGTCAAGGTTTTATGGAGGAGTCAGTCCGTAGATGGAGCTACTTAGGAAGTAGAAGCAGCCATGAAGTCCAAGTATCCTCACCTCTTTCCTTCCAATTCTACTCCAGCTTGAGGTAATAATTCCTCTTCAGTTTTTCAGTTGTTCAGGCATCAGCTCAGTCTTAGAATCAGGTTCCTTAAGTTCTACTTGCATTTTCAGCGTACTTGCATGTGCTTGGAATTCAGTTCAGTTAGAAATTCAGTCTCACTTTTTAGTGGTAGGGATTACAGCCCTCTTCCTCCATTTTCAGCTACTTTAGTCTTC
Source organism: Solanum acaule (assembly GCA_036250505.1). Classification (NCBI taxonomy): domain Eukaryota; kingdom Viridiplantae; phylum Streptophyta; class Magnoliopsida; order Solanales; family Solanaceae; genus Solanum; species Solanum acaule. The sequence goes on from JAJOOR010026422.1 coordinate 7,002, forward strand.
ATTCGAGGACAAATGTTTCCAAGGGGGAGATAATGTAAAACCCCAGATTCGTGAAGAAAAAATTTGCAGAATTTTTAGATTTGGCAGGTGCCCAATCCGCATCAGTATTTGGACAACTTTAAAGTCAAGGGTGTTTTTGTCTTTACCCACTCTTCTTTTAATTCCCCAATTAAGAGGGTTTTAGTTAGTCATTTGAAATCCTAGAAACCTAACTAGAACTTACCTAAGTCATTTAATTAACTAAAACAAAAGAAAAGAAGAGAGTAGAGAGAGGGGCGGCTGAAACCCTAGCTAAACCCTAGTCGCCGCCGAAAAACGCTAGAAAGTCACCAGAAAAGTCAAGTCCAGCCCTACTTGATAGTTTTTCGTGGAAATTTCTTCACCAGGTATGTTGTATTTCATTAATGGGTCGCTTTCACCCGTTAGATCCCTAAAATTCAGACGATACTTGATTCCATGCTATGAACAAAATTAGGGTTCTTGAACGTTTCTTGATTTTGGGTTTTAAATGTTAGAATGATCCAAATATTGATCGTTTTTTAGTGATTATGAATGAACCCTGGTAGTTTCTAAAGTTACAGCCAATTTTAATGACGAAACTGTTTTAAAATCGTTCCGATTTAGAAATCACGTTTTTACTATATGTTCTAACAACCAAACAACACGTCACGTTTTATCTATGTTTTAATGTTCCAAATCAGCATGTCCCGTCTTCTTCAGATTATCGTATGAATGTCAGAACCCTAGCTATGTATTTCTTTAGTTCTTGAATTACATGTGTTAGGTCAGACTTTATCAGAAATCAGTTATACATGCATCAGTATTATGCATCAATGTCAGTTTAAATTGTTGCGTTCAGTTTGCATGTCTAGTTTTGAGCTATCAAGAACAATTACAGAAAATCATTCATAATCAGTTTACTACTAAATTCATTGGGACTAGCATAATATTGAGTTGGACTGGGGTTTAGCGTGTCCTAAAACTACTAGCCAAATAGGTTGTAAGTCCCCTCCATGGGCAACAAATTAGTGACACACCAGCATGCTTTTATACCTCTAGCAGGGTATATTGGGTCCTCTCGATGGGGCATATACATCGGACTCCACATTCAGCTCGTGTGGTTTTTATTATCGGTGATTAGTAGCTCCCACAAATCAGCCAGACTATATTTGCATTGACCATGTTTAATATTTAGTTTTAGCATGTCATAGTTGGCCATTGCATACAGATCAGTCAAGTTTAGTATTTTTTGGCATTCTATCATATCCATATATATGTCATTGCTTTTTGCTTGGTCAGTTATATATGTATTTCAACGATACTCTATCCTGATGCTCGGTACCATTCAGTACTGACGCATATTTTTGCGCTACATCTTCTTGTGATGTAGGTTCAGACTCTCAGCATCCATATTGCACTTAGATCATTTTCTGATTTTCAACTCAACATATTAGTAGTGGTGCGTCCTCATCCTTCGAGGACCAGAGACATGATATCCTTACTGCTTTCAGCTTTTTAGTTTTAGTTTTGCTAGATCTAGTTGGGGCATGTCCCAACATTTCTAGTCAGTTTAGAGGCTTACTTTCAGACATAGTTAGTTTCAGCCTAGTATGAGTTAATATCTGTTGTATTAAACTCTCTCAATTATAGTATATGGGTATTCCCCATCTTTTCTTTATTTATGATTTTAGTTTCCGCATCAGTTATTTTTATTCATGTTAGTTATAGTATGCTCAAATTATGCTAACAGGGTTAGCTTGGGATCACTGATGGTCCTAGGTCCCGTGTCCGCGTCTTGGGGTAGCTCGGGGCATGACATTTCTAATTTTATGTATTCTTTTGTTTTTGTTTTCTACAGGTTTCTACTCTAGTGTATGCCAAGTACACAGAGTCGAGGTAAACCATTGATCCCATACGATCCGGAACTAAGCAAAACTTTGAGAAAAATGAATAATCAAGGGGTCCATCATAATCCAATCATAAAGAAACATGAGGATGGAGTTGAATTGCAACCACCTAGAGTTGGTAATGATAATGCTCAGGTTTGTGGTGGTAACCTTCTCAGAGACGCATTTAGGGTACATAATCTGCCAGAACCGAGGTTGCGTGATAACTACCGGGGTCGACTTCAACACGGTTGAATTAGATAAACCTATTGTTCTCCCTCCTCTACCTCAAGGGCATACATTCGTGGTGACGAGCAGTCTGATGCAGATGCCTACAACGAGAGGGTTGTTTTCTGGGCTAGCTTCGAAAGATCTGCATGGTCCCATGGCTAAATTGAGAAGTTTCTTTAAGAGTTGTATGTGGCGACTAGAGTTAGATATGGATGTCATAGGGTTGAGAGTCTTCCCTCTATCATTGACCGGTGATGTTGTGGTGTGGTTTGTTGATCATCCATATAATTCAATTCATACATGGGACAAATTGCATCGAGTGTTCATGGTAATGTATTTCCCAGTGTCTAAGAAGCTTAATCGCAAGGATAAGTTGAATAATTTTTTTGCACTTCCTAGAGAGTCTGTGAGCAGTTAGGATAGATTCATTGCGTTCATCAGAAGTGTTCCAAATAACCGCATAGATGATGAGTTATCGAAGGAGTATTTCTACAAAGGGCGGGATGACAATAGAAAAGGCTATGCTAGATACTATCGCTGAAGGATCCTATGGTGAGTGTACTTTTGAGGAGATCGCTAAAAAATTAGAGAAGATTTCCTCGAATAATAAGGCATGGAGAACTAGAAAAGCTAATACTTGAAGAAGCACATTTACTGTTCAAGTTGCACCAGATCAATCTAGTGATGACATTGGTGAGGAGATGGCTCAGATAAGGACATAACTTGAGTTGGCATTGAATCATATGAGTGGAGGGGTAGAGAAAGTGAAAGCTGGGGGTTTTCGAGCCAATGCCCAAGGTTCCAACTCGGATAATTAGTACCAAGGTCAAGGAAACCAAGGTCGAAACTATGGAAACTACAATCGAGAAAGGAACTATGTCCGGGATGGGAACTACAATTGTGATAACAATTACAACCAGAACAACTATGGTAACATGAATGAGAGAGTTGTGCCCTATGTTCCACCTACAAATCAGGAATCTGGCAATAGAGATGCTGGGGGTAGTATGTCACGCATTGAGGATATGATGCAGAAGATGATGAAGAGGTTCGATGCGACTAATGATAATGTGAAGGAGATGTGAAACGGCTTGTCTGGAATCGATAAAAAAGTTGATGCCCATGCCATGTCAATCAAGCAACTTGAGCAGCACTTTAATCAGTTGTCCACTACAATGAACCCACGTCAACATGGCACACTTCCTAGTAACACCATCCAGAATCTATAGAATGATGGGCATTGTATGTCAATCACCACTCGAGGAGGTAAACAGATCATTGATCCCCCTATGCCATGTGAGATAGAAATTGTGGCAGAAAGAGATAATGATGAGATTGAGGTTATTGGAGAGTCTAAGAATGCTACAGAGAGCGAAACAGAGGTGACCCAAAAAGTTGTTCACATGCCTAAACCTCCAACACCATTCCCACAGAGATTTGTGAAGAAGACCGAGGAAGGAAAATACTGCACGTTCATTACTCTGTTGAAACAACTTTCCATCAATGTTCCGTTGATAGAAGCTTTGGAGAAAATGCTTGGGTATGCGAAGTTTATGAAGGATTTGGTGACCAAAAATAGGGCCGTCAGTTTTGAGAATGATGAGAGGTTGTAACATTGCAGTGCTATTGCTACTAGGTCACTTGTTTAAAAGAAAGAGGACCATGGTGCTTTCACTATTCCTTGTACCATTAGGTTGTTGTATTTTGTGAATGCATTGTGTGATTTGGGTGTTAGCATTATTCTGATGCCATTGTCTATCTACAAAAAGTTGGGTTTAGGGGTTCAAAATCAACCTGCAATGAGATTACTCATGGCCGATACAACTGTGAAGAAGCCCATTTGTGTGCTCCAAGATGTCCTTGTGATAGTGGAGTTATTCATTTTTCTGGCAGATTTTGTGATACTTGATTGTGAGATTGATTTTGAGCTTCCCATCATCTTAGGGAGACCATTCCTTGCTACTAGGTACGCCTTGGTCGATTTGGAGAGAGGGCAGATGAAGTTTCGATAACTAAGAGGTAACTTTCAATATATGTAGGTCTATGAAGCAAGAAAGTGATCTCAAGTCAGTATCAGTGGTGAATCATATTTTGGAGGGAGATTCAGAAGTGTCTATTGAAGAAAGGTTAGGTGTTGATGCACTGGCAGCGGTAATTATGAATTTTGAGGGTGATGGTATTGAAGACTATGATGAATTAGGTTCCGCACTTTATAGGTTCAAATTCCATTCCAAGCCAAATAAGTTAGAACTAGATATGAAGAATCGTGACTCTCCACCCGCAAAACCATATGTTGAAAAAGCTCCAAAATTGGAGCTCAAGGATCTACCATCGCATTTGAGGTATGTATTCTTGGGGAGAGATGGCACTTTACCGGTAATCATTGTGGCCAATTAAAGTGAGGTACAAGTAGAGGCATTTGTTTCTGTGTTGAAAATGTTCAAACGGGCTATTGGATGGACTATTGCAGACATTATTGGGATTCCTCCCGACATTTGTTATCATAAAATCCAACTCATGCTTGACAGCAAGCTAAGTATTGAACACCAAATGAGACTAAATCCGCCTATACAAGAGGTCGTGAAAATGGAAATCATCAAATGGTTGGATGCTGGAGTCATATACCCCATTGCAGATTGTAGTTGGGTCTGTCATGTTCAGTGTGTACCTAAGAAAGGTGGGATTTCTGTGGTTCCTAATGCGAAGAATGATCTTTTTCCGATGAGGCTAGTGACCGGTTGGAGAGTATGCTTGGAGTATCGCAAGATGAATGCTTGGACAGAAAAGGATCTTTTCCGGATGTCGTTCATGGATCAGATGTTGGATCGTCTTGCTAGTAAGGGTTGGTATTACTTTCTTGATGGGTATTCGGGCAAAAATCAAATCTCCATAGCACCAGAAGACCAAGAGAAGACCACCTTCACTTGTCATTATGGGACTTTCACCTTCAAAAGAATGTCATTTGGGTTGTGTAATGCTCCAACGACCTTCCAGCGTTGCATGGTGTCGATATTTTCTGATATGGTGGAGGACACTATTGAGGTATTTATAGATGATTTCTCTGTGGTAGGTGACTCATTTCATGGTTGTTTGATGCATTTGGCCGAGGTACTAAAATGGTATGAAGAGTGCAATCTTGTGCTCCATTGGGGAAAGTGCCACCTAATGGTGAAAGAGGGAATAGTTATAGGTCATCGGATTTCTGAGAAGGGTATTGAGGTTGATAAAGCTAAAGTTGAGGTAATAGAAAAACTTCCACTACCTATCTCTGTTAAAGGTGTTAGAAGTTTTCTTGGGGTCTTTATCGGAGGTTTATTAAAGATTCCTCTAAAATTGCACACCCATTGTGCTAATTGCTCGTAAAGGAGTATAAGTTTGATTTTGATGATGCTTGTCTGAGAGCATTTGGAGAGTTGAAAGAAAGGTTTGTATTAGCACCTATCATTATTTCACTAGATTGGGGGCAACCATTTGAAGTGATGTGTGATGCGAGTGGAGTAGCTCTTGGTATGGTTTTGGGACAGAGGCGAGAGAAGATTCTTCATCCAATTTACTATGCCAGCAAAGCTCTGAATGTGGCTCAAAAGAATTATACGATGATTGAACAAAAACTCCTTGCTGTGGTTCTCACATTCGAGAAATTTTGATCCTACTTGCATGGTACTAAGGTCATAGTGCATATTGACCATTCTGCATTGAGATATCTAATGGCTAAAAAGGATGCAAAACCAAAGTTTATTAGATAGGTATTGTTGCTGCAAGAGTTCGATTTTGAGGTGAAAGATAGAAAGGGGACGGAGAACCAGGTTGCCGACCATTTGTCCAGATTAGAAGAGGAAGTTATGCTCAAGTTAGGAGATGGGGCTGAAATTAATGATGCATTACCAGATGAACTAATATTGGCTGGTTTTTTTGCTCTTATCCCTTGGTCCGCAAATTTTGCTAACTACTTGACAAGCGATTTGGTTCCATCAGATTTGTCATTTCACCAAAGGAAAAAGTTTGTGCATGATGTGAAGAAGTTCTTTTGGGATGAGCCTTACTTATTTCATATTTGTGCTGATGGGATTATTCGTCGCTGTGTGCCCGAGGTCAAGATGATGAGTATACTAGAGGCGTGTCATTCATCGCATGTTGGTGGGCATCATAGTGGTATTCGGACTGCTCATAAAATTTCAAAGAGGCAAGAGCTACATATGAATCCAATATTGGTGATTGAGTTATTTGATGTATAGTGCCTTAACTCCATGGGTTTATTAGTGAGTTCATATGGGATGAAGTATATTCTTGTTGCGGTTGACTATGTATCAAAATGGGTGGAAGCGATTGCGCTTTCAAACTATGAGGGTAAGAGTGTCATCGCATTCTTGAAAAAGAGTATCATCTACAAATTTGGCACACACCTAGGGCGATTATTAGCGATGGAGGTTCCCACTTTTGTAATAAATTGTAACAATCCGGAAAGTTGGAGACTAAACTAGTGACTAACATAAAATGAGTAGGCTAAGTTAAAGCTTGACGTTAGAAGTAGAGCCTTAAAGATAACTTAAAAATTCATAGTTTCATGTTAGAAGGTCAAGGCCTAAACCCCAAGGACCAACCTTAAGTCCTTGGGGAAAAAGAACCTTAGGGCTGCCAAGCAGTGACCCACGAAAGGGTTCCACGCCACGTGGATGAACCCACGCCCCATAAGGGGGCAGCCTAGGTGAAGCCCTTGAGGAATCTGCCTAAGGCAATAGCTACGGGCAGGACCCACACTTTGTGGATTGGTCCACGCCACGTGGCCTGCCTCCGTAGGTTGAGACCCCAAAAATCTAGTCTCTCAAGGAAACCAGAATTGACTAGCACGGGCCGTGGTCCCACCCACGGTTTGTAGGTCCCAAACCATGGATCACCTCTGAAACTGCCCTTTCGCAGTTAAGTCTAGCGGTTTCGTGATAATTTCCCTATTAAATAATTATTAACTGGTGTCATTTTAAGCTTATTTTAAAGGACTATATAAGTATTTTTCCCACCTAAAATAACCCATTTAAAAGCATATTCATAAATTCCCAAAACCAAATCAAACCCTCTCCCAAAATTTCTCTCTCTAAAACCTCCATTGAAGAAGAAGAAAAAGTCAAGGTCTAAGGCTCAAGAACTCATATTTTCCACTCAAATTCATGAAGAATCTTCATCTAAGGTAGGGTGGTTTTGATTCATGGTTAGCTTTTCATCCATGAAGCCCTAAATCTCTCAATTTCAAAGTAGAAAAGTCTCCAAAACCTAGGGTTTTCAATCTATGCCATGGATTCTCCTTTAAAATGTCTTAAATGATTTAATTTTCTTTTATTATGATTGAATTAATGTGTTTTTGTGGTTTTATAATGAAATCTTCCATGAATCCATGAATGTCCCCTAACCCTAATTTATGACTTGTGAATTCGGTGAATTGTAGTTACTATGAAATAGTACTTTTAGTAGTTTAGTTATTTGATTCATGTTACCATCTATATCTAATGTAGTGATTCTAGAATTGATTGGTTACATGTGATCTATAGCCTTTAGAGGGTAAAACATGAGAACTAGCTATATGAATGAGACTTGTGTGTATGCAATTAGATTGCTTTGAGAATAAAGTGCTTATATTATAATCTAATTGTTGTGTTGATTGGATGATTATCCTTAGTTGCACAATTAGGTATGAATATCATACAATGTGAAAGGTTTGTCACATATAATGATTCGAAGGGTTGATGACTCGTCTCCCCTATTGAATCTAGAAGCTTTAGCATGAGTTTGTTGGATTGAGTGTCAGGAAACCCTTCCATAAGTAGTAATTTAAGTTAAAACTTAATATAAACTCAAATGGGAATGATACTTAGCACCAACTGGATAGTGATATGATATGGAAGCCCTCATGATAGTAGAGGCCGGGTTTCTAGGTACAATCTCTTGGGATGGAAGCCCTCGCATTAGTAGAGGCCGGGCTTTGTAGTAGCAATCCCCTTATCCCATAACTATGTGCCTACATAGGTCTTTAGCTAGTGGATCCACCTAATCTAATAGTTGAGTTCTACCTTAGGCAAGTAGGACACCCATATTCGGTGTGGGGTAGACAACAGATTCCATGAATAAGCTCTCATGTTCTATGTCGGTTAAAGCTAATCCCTCGATGATATTATGAACTAGAGTTGGAGTTATGGACTATAGTAACTTAAAAAGTTTTCCTTAGTGTGGATAGGAGTATGAGATCTTGTTATTACATTGCACAAGGATGCTTTGATGGTACTTATGGTTTGTTACCATTATGATATGATGATCACGATGTTGAATATGCTTATGTTCTATGCTTTTGCACTAATTTTCATGATGAACTCTAAACTTGATAAAGTGCATAGTTTTCAACTAAAAGGTCCCTTTTTAGCATGTTTAAAGGTTTTGATGCATAGCTACCATACTTAGTCCATTTTTGTAGTAACCCATATTTCTTCTACATTTTTCTACAAAGTGTAGGTTCCGGCACTTCAGATGATTCCTTCTAGTTCGAATCTTGGATAGACTATTGTCCAAAGCTTGTGGTATGTCCTCATAGATCCGAAGATAAGTGGTTTATTGATGTTTCATTTCTTTCATTGTATTAGACTTTTGGATTTTCTATTTTAAGGGTTGTGACCCTATTTTTGAGACTTTGATTGTAATAGATGGCTAAATGAGACTATCTCTAGACTTCCGCTTTATTTTTATGAAAGATTCTTATAGACATGAAAAATGTATTTCTACTCTTCATTTTTCTTTACTTATGTGATGATGATATGCTAAGTGGCTTAAATAGTGCCTTTAGGGGTGTTATGTGACATATTACGTCTAGGGGGTACCCTTGGGTCGTGACATAAATTGTTCAAGGCGTTGCTAGAGAAATATGGAGTTCGTCACAATGTAGCTACTCCTTACCATCCGCAGTCTAGTGGGAAAGTTGAAGTGTCTAACAGAGAGATAAAGCAAATCCTTGCAAAGACTGTGAATGCCAAAAGATCGTATTTATCAAAAAGGCTTAATGATGCTCTATAGGCCTATCGCACCACATTCAAGATTCCCATAGGTATTCCTCCCTACCAACTTGTATATGGGAAGTCATGCCATTTCCCGGTAGAGCTAGAGCATAAGGCCATGTGGGCGCTAAAGAAGTTGAATTTGGATTGGGGCGCCGCATTGAGTCAAAGAGTGAGTGGCATGAATGAGTTTGATGAGTGTCGCCTAAAAGTTATGAAAGTTCAGCTTTGTACAAGGAAAAAAATGAAGAAGCATCATGATCAAAAGTTTGAAAAGCGTGAATTTGATGTGGGTGATTTGGTGCTTCTATTCAACTCAAGGTTGTGCTTGTTTCCTAGCAAGCTCAAGTCCAAGTGGACCGGGCCATTCAAAGTCACTCAAGTATTCCCAAATGGAGAGGGTCGAGCTCGAGAACAAGGAGAGAAAAATGTTCAAAGTGAACCAGCAGAGGAACAAAGTATACATGGGGAAATTGGAGAGCGTGCAAGAAGTGATTGAGGCCTATTATCTTGAAGAACTCTGAGTAATCAAGGGGCTGTGTCGTGTCGCGATGTTAAATCAAGCGCTTCTTGGGAGGCAACCAAAGATGTACAATCTGGCCAACTATAGATTTTTCTTTTCGATATAGGAGTTTTCTTCTTTTATTTCAATTTTTGTAAACTCTTTAGATAGGTGTTTTATTTTTATATTAGTGTTGCCTAGATATAGAATAGGGTCCATGTCTAAAAAGTATCTAGAAAATGTAAAAAGAAAGTTCTAATGGTTGCTACGTGTGCATGGATGAAAGGCAAAATCTGCAGAAAAACAGTTGTGCAGTGGTCTATGGACCCAATCGATGGTCCGTTGGTCAATCCACGGACCGTGGATGGCGTTCGTAGATCCCAGGTAAGTCCTCAAAATTTTCTAAGTGTTAGAGTGACTTATGGACCCTACCCACAGTCCGTAGGTCAACCCACAGACTGTAGACGAGGTCTTATGGGTCCAAAAACTAGGGTTTGCCTGACCCGACCCTGACCCCTTCTAAATAAAACCCCTTTATTTTTAAAACAACCCCCACGTCCAAATATCCCTCTCAACCGTGTTTAAACTTTTTCTCTCCCATAATCACTCCCATTTAATCACAATATCCCACAGATCAAGACCCTATTCACTTCCCCAAATCACAAATCACCCTTTTCTCTCCCAAATCACTCTTTTTCATTCCCTAATGATTCCACAGTCTGGGTTCGGTGTCAAAGGGCTAACAAAGGTCTAAGGAGTTTATTGCATCATCATACTCACCCACTTCGATTACTTGTAAGACAAACTACTTCACCCTGACTTTGAATTCACTATTCATTATTTGTATCATGAAATCATGAAGTTAGAACTTGACCTTGTGTTATTAATTTTGTGTTTGGATGTGAAATTGTATGATAGAAACACCCTTGATTTGATGGTATGTGAGTGTGAAGTTAAATAAAATCGAATCATTCCAGTTAATAGGCCGAATTGGAAGTTTTGACTTAGGGTTCATAGGTTTAGTTGTGATACTCTGTAAAATTCTGTGAAATTGGAACCCTAAGGTGATTAACTACCAACTTACTTGTTGGAATGCAGCTGTAGGCATAGGTTATTTGTAATTGTTAAAAGAAAAGGAACAAAAGAAATTAAACCGTCTAAAATATAGCACTTATGTGACCCACGAGACCCTGTCTATGGACCGTAGGACATTCTACGGACCGTAGGTAGGGTCTGTGGGCCAGAAGCACAGAAAGTTATCCTAAGTGTTGGACCACGGTGTGGACTACGGTCCGTCGTTCCATCGACGGACCGTTCTGCACATCCATGGTTCACATCAAAGACCCAACCTTTGGGTGTTCTAATCTACGGAGGGGACCCATGGACCGTCATTCCATCAACGGACCGTAGGTGCCCACCGTGGGTCGACAGTTCTGCTACTGTCCAAAAAAAATTTAGCTTTTTGTTTTGTTGCGTTTCTTGTTCTAAAATTCTGTCGTGTATTTTATTTTCTTGTTTTAGTACTTACTAAGCTTCCACAGGAACCATGGTTCCTAAGAAAGATCCCACATGGGCCGCGAAGGGCAGGACCAAGTGTGTGGCACCTTTTTGCGGTGGATCGACGAGGATAAAGATGGAGAGTACGTGCCACCTAGCACTAGGACCTCCCCCGCTGCACCCCGCACTAGACGGAACAGAGCCCGACAGGTAAGATCCGACATGTTCACTACCCCCTAGTCTGAAGAGGGGGCCACACCGATCGGCTCACAGGCTGACTCTTAGTCCCCATCCTGTTCCGGCTCTGGCTCCAGTTCCAGCGGTAGCACCACCTCCTCGTACGAGTCTGATAGTACAGGAGAGATCATAGTACCACCCCATACTGAGCCCCCGACAGTTGTTATAGAGCCCAACAGGTGGTGTATGACGGGCCAATTTCAGATTTACACGAATTCTCTCATGCTAAACGAGCACGATAATATGGCCAGATTAGTCACCGAGGAGCACTGGGTTCTCACAGAGAGGCTCCACACTGCCCATGTCATTGAAGGGTTCTTCTGCATGCACATGTACGAGTGGATGGCACGGGCCCCATGCACCTATAGTGAGGAAATAATTAGGGAGTTTTACGCTTCCAATGCTACCACCGTTCAAGGGTCCATCTCAAAGTGGGCTAAACCCGCAACACAGCCCCCACTTGGGGCCACACTAGTACGGGGGTTCACTGTAGACATCTTTGAGATCACTCTCTGCAGGCTCATCTATTGTCAAGACCAGACTCTGCCTATCAATACAACAGTGTTAAATTGCCGCATGGGCATCATTAGGAGTGGGGCATTTCAGAATAATGTCGAGCAGAGGGGGGCACTTCTTAGGTTGCTAGCTAGGCACCGTGCTACAGATGGAGAGTGTGCGGATTAGGTCAGTACCCCTATCCTGGGCATTCGGAAGGAGACCCTGACTTTTGTTGCTAAGTTTTTTTGGCTGCTAGTACGACACAGAATGTTCCCTACTCAGGCGGACAATGTGGTTACTTGGGACCGAGTAGTGATACTTGTAGTTTTGGTAGCAGGGCTGGAGGTTTATTTCGTCCGCATTCTAATCACGGAGATTCACAAGAGGTCCTTCAAGGACACCACCATCCTACCTTTCCTCTACCTCATCTTTCATCTTTGAAGGGACTCCGGAGTACCTGTTTGGCATAGTGACCGGTTGCTGCAGGCAACCATGACTCTGGACATCGGCCTTATTCGGGATGAGGTCAATGTAGCTGCACCTCACAGAGAGCCACATGTTGAGGTGCCACCATTGGGCGATGATCTTATAGTATATGTGGAAGAGATGTAGGATGATGACACTGCCCCTCCAGCCATTACAGTAGAGGCCCAGGCTCTTCCGTTTTCGACCACCAATCAGGCCCCTAGTTGGTCCAGAATCACTCACTCTTCAGGTTCCACCTCTATCCCTCTAGCCCGAGTCCAAAAGCTAGAGACATAGATGGCCACTCTACTTCAGTATGTGAGGCCATGGATGCAGCGTGTTATAAAGGAGTTCGAGGTGAGGGTTGAGCAGCGGATAGAACATATAATGTACCAGAAGGTCTAGACCGTTCCTAAGCACCTGGAAGCCTTTGAATTGTGAGTCATGGAGAGGTCGGCCCCGACCGTTGATGTTACCAGCCTCAAGAAGGAGTTAGAGAGCCTCCGTGCTGATTTTTCTATACTTTTCGCTTCCCAGAGGCTGAGCTAGATTCTGCCCCTACGACACTGGTTGATGATGTGGTGATGAGTGCTCTATTCGGCGATGACATGTCACCACCAGATTCTTTCCGTGCTGATGGGAAGCACCCCTGTTCCAGTCGTACTTTTGATGATACTGAGGTTGAGAGATTGAGTAAGAAGGAGCGCCAACAAACTTAGGTGGATCGGAGGGCATCTATAGTTGATGAGGAGCTTCGATAGCAGCGAGTCAAAGAGATTGGTGTTGGTACTTCTAGGTTTGTGAGCACTACTAAGGGTACTAATATTGTGATAGTTGATATGAGCACTACTAATAGTTCTGGGTTAGGAGATGGGAGCGCTACAGATGGCATTCCGAGTGTTGATCCAGCTGGCTCTGGGCAACAGAAACCCAAATGAAATAGATGTTCCCCTTGATCCAAATGTTTGAGCCTGATATAGACCACTTCTTTTAATTCACCTAACTTACCTTCCCTAAAATAATTGTTTTGGCCCCGGTCCCTCCTTTGACATGTGCACCTTGACTTAGGCCAAAAGCTTATGTTGAGGGTGGCTAATTCAAAAGTTACCTTGATCTTGGCCATGGTCCGACATTGGATATTGTACACCTCAACTTATGAAAAATACATTAGTTGAAGATGGCTATGAAAAAAGGAAACCGAACGAAAAAAGGTATGAAAAGAGTTTTGTGTTGAAGAGAGAAACAAAAAAAAAAGATGTGACTGTGTGCAAAAGAAGCAAATGAGGAATCACAAAAGTGCTGAAAGAAATAAAGAAAAATAAAGAGGAAGAAAAATAAGAAAAGCATAAAAATATGATATAAAAAGTCAAAGGTCATAGCTGTGTTTAAAAGAATCAAGGGAACGAAAATAAAATAAAAAGATGTCAAGAATTGGTCGAGAAAAGAGGTAAAAGCCAATGTAATGTCAAAGAGGGTAGAAAGTCACTAAAAAGTACCCAAATGTATCGTACCTGACCCTGAGCCTACGTTACAAGCCAAGAAAGTCATATAGTGATCCTAGTGACTAGTTTGGAGAGTCTATGCAGTGAAAATAACGGCAAGCCTATGGTATTGAGCACTAAATGTACTTGAAAGTCATTTCTGAGCGTGAGCGTTGAATGAATCCTAAAACCCAAAATTCATATCTATTGTGTGAAAAGAGGATTTCGTTTGTAGCGAGAGCACCACTTAGATTGTTGGAAAGTTGGTAATTTGGTGATTGTGAAAAGTGTATGTTGTGGTGTCTGTTGGTTGATCTTTGTCATATCTTGATCCGCATGAGTTAGCTTGTTAAGTCTAGATAAAAAAGTTTGCACTAACTGAGGGATTTGAGGGAATAGATAGCCATGTGATTGCTTAAGTTTGAATGATTGCTTCTACACAAGTGTCGCTTAGAATTGTAGTGTGTCGCTTGAGGACAAACAACATATTTAAGTTGAGGGTGTTGATATACCATAATTTTATAGTGTTTTTGATACATTTCACTTAAGAGTCGTGTGTGTCTACATCCATTTTGTAGTAGAAATAATGTTTTATGTGTTATATTTGCACGAAATAGGCTTGGACGCGGTTGAGTGAGATGATAGCTGAAATTGTGCCAGAGAGAGACACCTACGGACACGAACCGTAGGTCCTTCAATGGTCTGTCAATGGGTAGGCGTTGATGGAGCATCAGGGAAGTCTGACCAAGTAGGGAACCATAGATGCAACTGACGGATCGTAGGTCGACCCACGGGCCATCGTGCAGATCCGTCGTTGATGAACTAGGAGTTGAAGTTCCAGTACCTGATGAAAATCATAAGTGTGGAGCAATGGAAGAGGACCCACGGACCATAGATCAACCTCCTGCACCTACATCGATGATAAATTAGGAGTTGAAGGTTCCAACCTCTATTGAAAATGTTCTAAGTGTTGACCAACGGAGGGACCTATGAATCGTAGGTCGACCCATGGTCCGTAGCTCAAGTTTTCGATCAAAGGCGCGTTTCAGAAATGTATTTCCTTATTTTGTTTCATTTTTGCTCAGGACATATTTTTCTATAAATAGGGGATGCAAACCTAGTTTTTTGGGGTTAGACAATATTGTTCACTTTTAGTTCTTGGTATATTGTGGAATTCACTTGCAACTTTAGAAATTTGATTTCCGGATTTCATTTTACAAGATTTTGACTTTGATATTCAATCGGAGATTTTGGGTTTCTTATACTCTAATCGTAAGTTCATGAATTCTCTTTATCAAAACATGAATTGTGTTCTTTCTAGCATGAGTAGCTAAATACACAACTAGGGTTTTTGGAACCATGAGTAAATTAACAAAGTATGATTAATAATTAAGTAATTCTTAAATAGTGTTTATACATGTATTGTTAATTATTTTGCTTAGAAGTCTTTTTAATGGTGCGCACCGTTAGAACTTGCCTTGTTGCTACTTGCCGGACCAAGGAGGTAGTTAATGAGAAAAGAATTAACAACAGAGATTTAGTGGATGCTATCTAATAGTCTAATGTCAATTGGTGCGAGGGTGAAAACTAAGCCATACATTGATATGTTGTCTAATCTGAAGTAGAGGTAAGGGTTAGTAAACTATACACTTGTAGCCGGACAAAGGTGCGTAGCGAAATTCCCTACTTGGAGGAACAATTACTTAGGGATACCTCTCTTACCAACTTTGCATGTAAACCACTAGGAAATGATTACTATTATTAGGATTACTGCGTTAAGAGCTTGTGGGGAACACATTCGCCTTAGTTTCTCTCTCCTATTGATAACAAAAAAGTTTGAATCTTGCTTATTTGTTACTTCACAATCAACAATCTATTACTAGTTTACACAAAAAAAAACCCCCTTTAATTACTTGTTTTCGGAAATAGTTTGACTAAACATAAATAATCGTTAGTTAAAATTAGGTCTGAACCATATTCCTCGTGGGATCGACCCAAACCTACAAGTTGGGTTCTTTACTTGATAACGATCGCTTATACTTCTTTAGGGAGATGTAATTGAGCATATCATCTATGAATTTGTGGCAGTAGGATCTTATTTATGGTTATGAGGGCCCTATTTCTATAAATCAAGGACTATAGACAGTTAAGAAAAGCTTCCCTTCTTTCATACTCTAAATCTTGCAATAGAACTCTATTATGAGAAATATATTCAAACTCTTGCGTCACACAAATTTAGTCGACTACCCCTCATACTAAAGGTGGTTGAAAAGCAAAGCCCAGATTTTTATTGATAAGTTACTCTCTGCAAAAAGTGTTCAGAAAGTAAAGAGATTGCACAGGGCTTGAGAGAAGCCAATTAGTGTGCATTAAGTTTATTGATTCAAAAGAATTCATCTTTCTTCAAATGACTCATGCATTCGAGCTAAAAGAAAGATGTGCTCTCAGATTTTATTCATAAAACCTTGTTTCAGATGATGCCCATTATGAGAGGAGTGTGTTTTTGAGAGCATGGATAGTATTATTACCCGTAAGATAGTATGAAATGAAATGTTATGAGCAGTAGTAGTAGAAGTGCTCATGGTTATAAGTATGCATTTGGAAGTGTAGTAACCTAAAAAAATAGGGACATATATTGAGTAAAGTGTATAGTTGTAGTCATGTACCCAGTAAGCCATTAATGAGGAGTTTTCCCTTATGTGTAGGCTAAGGAGTAATAATTTTATGTGGATTTATTATAGAAGGTAGAGGAATAGTTACAAGTCAAGATAAGTTAGAGCATAATTTAGCTAAAAGAGAGTTTATGTCAATGTAACACTACATTAGTGAATGCCAAGTATAGGTATTTACTAAAAGAACAGAGTATTCATGAGGTGATAGATGTAATCTAGTATTCTGATTTTGAAAGGAGAGCCCCTTGATATTTATAGAGTTATAGAACTGATTAGGAAAGGATGTGTAGTGAATGGGTAAATTGTATTTGGGTTGTGAAAAAAGTTGTGATGATAAACTATAAATAGGTAGACTGGGAGATAATGATTGACTACTTGTCATGAGGCATTAGTGGGTGATGATGTTAGATTTGAGATTTGATCTTGTAGGTTAGACATAAAGTAGATGAGGAATTAAATTAACAATTGTGGTATTATGACCCTTAGCTGAGAGCAATGAAGTGTGGCTACGTCATTAGATTAACAACATCATTAAGAGGTGTACCTAAGATCGCATGTGGTCAGACGAGGTTACAATTAAGTTTATGGTTTGTTCTTTCATGACTACTTAGATAGTTTTATCAAGTTGTCGGTGTGGAGTAGGCTGATGTGAGAATTATTTATTGCCCTTTAAAGGTTGGTCGAAGGGATCATATATAGCCAATGATTAGCCTCTTAAATATAGTTCGAGTTTCCTCTAGTTGGGTAGATGTGAACATAAAAAGGTGGCATTAACAGACTAAGAAGGAGACATGACACTATTAAGAGTTAGACCAAGTGACTTTATAATCTATTGAGAAGAGGTTAAGAGAATCATCTAAGAAAGAGGCCTTTGAAGAAATCTTAGTACCTACATATGGAGACTCTGTAACCATGATATTAGCTTTTCCCGAGTATTAAAGTAAATGAATCTAGAATAGTATAGAGATGATAGAATGATCTGTAACTTTAATGTGTCAGCTTCAACCTATGGGGGAGATGATAAGATGAGAAACCAAGTCAAGTATGGAGACTCATATAATGATGTGTTCATATAGAGTTATTGTGTTATATCAATCCATTCACACTCTAGTGTGTTTCTCAAAATTTAGTTGTTATTAATTCTTATTGATGTCCCCAATATAAGAATTGTGTTCATGACTTATGCCCATACACTTCAGACAGATTCACATTTATGATCAGTCCCCAAAATGAGGGGCAAAGTCTTTAGCTCATTGATCTCAATCTTACTCCATAAAGTTATGCATATCAGCCTCTTGATATGATTCATATAAGCACTCATTTCTCATAGTATGCTCAATCTTATGAATTCAAAAATTATTATCAATAGCTAGCAACTTAACGTTATGTCATCCATATTCTTATATTAGAATTCTCGAATGAATCGTGTTTATGATCTTTCGCCCTAAAGCTATTTCGGTGATCGTTTATAGTTAGAGAGTGATGTTGATGATAGTAATTAAGTAGTGATAGAAGAAGAAGGTTAATGTTTCTTATGTTGGTAGTGATGGTATGCTTATTCCATCTAATGCTATAAAGGTGGAGGAAGGATGAGATGAAGTTTTACTATGAGTAATAGTTAGATGAGAGTAGTTAGTCAATTCATGGTAGTAATGCCTGAAATTTCATATTGTAGAGATGACGAGAGAATGAGAAATTCTTAGAAATATTAGTTAGTAGGAGTCCAAGGATGAGTTATAGTTCTATGTCTGAATGAGTTGTTGATAACAAGTGGATGAATGCATAATGTATTAGGTGGTTCTTGATTAGGGATCGAGGTTGGTTGAATGTGGTGGTAAAGAGTAGTATTCTTGGGATGAGATTCTCTATAGATGTTTAAAACCTGAATCATGTGGTTTAGATTAGTATAAGAATCTCATGTTTAGCACCTTGTCATTTAGAGTTAGGCTTAAACATAGTAAGAGCAGCCAGTTCAACTAAGACCTTGGTAAGAGTACTCATAAGCTCTTGTAGGAGATGAGGTGCAGCTAATGAGGTGCGGTATTCATAAATGAGAGCATGGTTTAGAGGTGTTTCTAGGCTTGAAAGCTAGCAATTGTATTGCTTAAGGCATAGTAGTAATAATCGTACTTCGTGCCCAGATACCCTTGTTTCATGCCAAATAACTTGAGATAGAGTGTGACTATATTCAAACCCATATAGTTTGTTACTTATGTGATATAAAAAATTCCAAACTCTTAGTATGAAATAGTTCTTCCTATGTTAGTAGGAAAGTTCAAAAGTTAGAAAGATAGTAAGAGAAAATGTTTTCCCTTTCCATGCTCATTTCAGCCATCATTTGAGGATGAATGATCCCAAGATGGAGATATTGTAACACTCCAAAAAATTCTAAGCTAACACCCGAATCATTTCGTAGCACCTCACAACTCTACTCTTAAAATTTGAATTGTTCGTCATAAGTATATGAGATTGAACCAGGTTATTTTCTACTTTATCATGTGTTATAAAATCCTTACAAAGTGTATCAAGAGTATCTAAGGTGATCAAGGGTCATAAGGGACCTCAAAAACCAAGCCAAGTTCATAACATTCCTATTGGCTATGTTCTCGTGAGTTCAAATAAAGATCAAAATTCAAAAACCAATATCTCTCAGAATATAATTAATTAGGTGGCTTACGACCTGCAAAATTAAAGGTCTATGAGTCTTCTTTCCAATGCACCCAAGTTTGTCTTATTATGTGTTTGGAGTAAAAAGTTATAATTGTTTTACTAGAATATACCTAGGCTAGGAAATTGGGCGAACTCACCTGCTCAATCGGTGATCCGCCGAAGGAGTGGGCGAATGGCCGAATAAACTAGTCAAATAGTCCCAAAAACCTTAAGCTTCTGTCCATTTGGGCAATCTAAAGTCCCAATAGGCAATCCGCTGAGTATTTCTAGAGAGGAGACCTCCTGATCGCTAATTTGGACGACGGGATTAATTAAAAGGTTGTTTTCATTGATTTTTATGGTTTTTTTAAGTTTCTAGAGGGATATTATTGATCTTTTACCCTAAATCAACTCCCTTAAGTCCATAGTGCAACCTTATAACGTCATTATACGTATAACAACTCTCAAAATCCCCAATCCACATTCTTCCAAAGATCAAGAACTCAAAGAAAGGGAGTTCTTTAATCTCTCAAGATCTAAAGTCCCCAAGTTCATTCTCTTTAAGAATCCTAAGGTTTTAAATCCAAGGTTCTTTTCCACCCTTCATCTCCAAGAAAGTCGCAAGAAAGACAAAAGCTAGGGTTTCAAGTTTTTCTTCAAACCTCTTCAAGAGCTTTGTTCTTCCAAGTATGTAAGGCTATCATAGTGTTGAACAAGTTATTCCTCACACCCTACATCTACTTTTGAAATCTGTAATAGAGTAATCTAAGGTTCTAGCCTTAGATTTGACTATTCTTGAGATAAGTTGATATTAAGTTCTGAGTTCTTCAGTTATTAATTATTGAATTCCATTTCCTATTATTGAGTTGCTATATCTTGCATTGAGATTCTTGAGTTGATTTTTCATGTCTATTTATTTAGTATGAACCAAATTTTCTGAGTATTCGTTGACTTCTTATTGAGAATCTTTAAAACAAAAGGTAATTGTGTAAACTGAGTCTTGAGAAAGTAAAGAGGAGTTTGATAAAGAGCTTAATCAAGATTTAAGCAAGAGTATAAGAGAACTAAGTATTTCTGAAATGTTCCATTTTTACATGAAGAAAGTGAATATTATTTTGAGAAAAGTAAAAAGAGTTTTCAAAAAGATTGAGTATAGAGCAGTTGCCCCTTAAAGAGGCCCCTTTTAAGTAATTATCTCAACCTAGAATGTATTTTTACATTGAGCAAAGAGAAACTATGTTTTCTAAATGAGCAATAAGTTTATGAATTTTTTAGAGAAGTTACCTCTTTTAAGAGGATATTTTTAGAAATTATCTCAAACTAGAGAAAGAGTATGTTTTATATGTTAGAGTAAGAGTATATAATATTGAGAGTAGTATTGAGCACTGATATGGGAGTTCAGACAACTCACCGTCCCCATAAACCATGTCTTTCCAACATGGGCACATGATCATACCTTTTTAATGAATCTTTAATGCTTAGTAGATTCACTTAGTTGAGAGACTTTATATCTCGGGATGATATAAGACAGTTCTAGCAGCATGGACAAGATGTTGTATCATCACGTAGCTCATAGTGATGGTTGTCGATTAGAGAATGTCCCAATAGAATTACAATGTATTTTTCTATATCACTTATTATGTTGAGTTCAGAAATGAAAAAGTATTTTGTAAAGCTTTAAATGATTTAACTCCTTTATTTCTTTACATTCAAATTGAGTACATTGTTATCTATTGTAGTCCTTCCATTCATTTATTTTCCTCATTTATATTACATACTCTTACATTCAAATGTACTGATGTCATTCAACCTCCATCTTTTTATGATTTAGATACATGTGTTTAGGATCATCAATTGGCACTTTGTTGAGATCACTCTACCACTGCAGACAGTCTCCTTGCGTTTTGGAGAACTTCAAATTCCCTTTCAGTCCAGTTGTTTGGAGGTGTTGTGGGTCTTGTCCCGACACATATCTTAAATATTAGAGGCTTCATAGATAGATATATTCAAGGAGCCTGTCAATACATTCTTTCCTTTAAATATGTTTCGCAAATTATTATTATTATTTCAATGAGTACTTTAAGACATTCTTATTGAATTTTACTTTGAGATTGATTTCTATTTTAAGTCTATTACCTCTTGAGTAACTCTTCCACTAGGTAGTCAACTAGGCAAAGAGGTTCGCTTTGGGACCAACAATGGTTCTCGAGTGTCAGACACGTCCAGGATGCATTTCATACTCGTATCTCAACCTAGAATGTATTTTTAAATTGAGCAAAGAGAAACCATGTTTTCCAAATGAGCAATAAGTTTGTGAAATTTTTTAGAGTAGTTACCTCTTTTAAGAGGATATTTTGAGAAATTATCTCAAACTAGAGAAAGAGTATGTTTTATACGTTTGAGCAAGAGTATATATTATTGAGAGTAGTATTGAGCACTAATATAGAAGTTGAGACAACTCACCGTCCCCATAAACCATGTTTTTCCAACATGGGCACATGATCATAGTTTTTAGATGAATCTTTATTGCTTAGTGGATCCACTTAGTTGAGAGTCTTTATATCCCGACACGATATAGGACAGTTCTGGCAGCATGGACAAGACATTGTATCATCACGTAGCTCATAGTGATGGTTGTCGGTTAGAGAATGTCCCATTAGGATTACAGTGTATTTTTCTATATCACTTATTATGTTGAGTTCAGAAATGAGAAAGTATTTTGTAAAGCTTTAAATGATTTAACTCCTATATTTCTTTACATTCAAATTGAGTATATTGTTACCTATTGCAGTCCTTTCATTCAGTTATTTTTCCTCATGTATATTACATACTCTTACATTCAAATGTACTGATGTCATTCAACCTCCATCTTTTTATGATGTAGATACATGTGTTTAGGATTATCAATTGGCACTCTGTTGGGATCACTCTACACTTGTCACGACCCAAGCCTAGGGCCTAGACGTGACCGGCGAATGGGGAACCCAAAGGAACCCCAAACAAGCCTCATAGTGTATCATTACACATCCTTGGTCGCGGAAGCAATTAAATGACCATGAGCAATAAG
>JAJOOR010026423.1:0-21928 GCA_036250505.1 Solanum acaule
GAGATGAAAGCACTCAAGGAAGGTGTGGCAGCTGGAGGATCATCGTCGCTTGATCGAGATAGGGAGGCCAGGGTCGAGGCTCCCAAGCCACCTATGTTCAAAGGCATCCGTGACGCGCAAGAGGTGGAGAATTTCCTTTGGCATTTGGAGAATTACTTCAAGTGCAACGGGCTGAAGAGCGACGAGAGTAAGATCAACACCGCTGTGTTGTATCTTTCAGAGATGGCCATGCTATGGTGGAGGCGCAAAGAGGCCGAGATAGGGAAGGGGATGTGCACCATCAACACCTGGGAGCAATTCCGGGAGGAGTTCAAGAAAGCCTTCTTCCCTAACAACGTCATCTATGAGGCGAAGCGCAAGTTTAGGGAGCTGAAGCAAACGGGCAGCATCCGCGCATACGTGCAGGAGTTCACTACCCTCACGCTTCAAATTCCTAACCTCACGGATGATGATATGTTGTTCCACTTCATGGATGGGCTGCAAAATTGGGCCAGGACAGAGTTGGAACGTCGGCAGGTCAGGACCATAGATGAAGCCATCACGCAGGCCGAAGCTTTGACAGACTTCAGGCAGGAGAAGCCCGACAGAGCCAGAGGAGAGGAGGCAAGAGGTAGTCATGACCATAGTGGGGGAGATCGTGGCAAAGGCGAGGAGCAGCGGCCACATCCCAAGAAGCATGACACCTATCAGTCCGATGGCAAGAAGTCTGGACGTCATGGCAACAAGAAAAGGAAGATAGAGGTTGCCAACAAAGGGGGCTGCTACATATGCAGCGGGCCGCATGGTTATGCAAGGTGCCCCGAACTGAAGAGCCTTGGTGCTATCCTATGAGAGCGGAAGGAGAAAGACGCACAGGAGCAAGGACAAGGCGCAGAGACAACACAGTTAGGCTTAATAGGACTATGTGGAGCCATCACGAAGCAGCCAGAGACGCCAAGAGGATACGGCGCACTGTATGTCGACCTTATGATCAATGGAAGACCCGTTTGTGCTTTGGTCGACACGGGTGCAGAGGTCAATCTCATGACCAAAAATGCAGCAACGAGGTTGGGGCTGAGTTACAAGCCAAGTAACGCCCAACTTAGGACGGTCAATGCACCCCCGACTCCTGTGAGTGGAGTTGCACATGGAGTGAGCATCACGCTAGGCGAGTGGCAAGGTAAGGCCAACTTCACTGTCGCTCCTTTAGATCTCTTTGACATAATTCTTGGGCAGGAGTTCTTCCAGCAGTGCCACGCGGTGATCGAACCCTACCTCCAACGACTTCTAGTCATGGAGCAAGGAAGATCATGTATGGTGCCCATGGTTAAGGTACCGAAGACAGAAGGACAAGTCCGCCTAACGGCCATGCAGCTCGAGAAAAATCCTAAGAAGAAGGAGTCGACGCATACGGCCACCATTGCAAGTTCGGAAAAAGACAATGGTGCAAGAAGGTCCTTGCCACCGTGCATGAAGAAGGTGCCAAAAGAGAACAATGCCGTGATGCCAAAGAAGCTGCCAAGGCGCGCACATCCTAAGAAGGAGATGAGCCATAAGTCCGAGTTAAGAGGGCTATGGAAGATGTTGAAGGCGTTGCGCAAGGGCCTTAATCGAGTCAATGGACTATTGGTCGCGCACGCACGAGGCTCGAATGACGATGTAGCAGCAATGCGACGCGGTCGTCGCATTAATAGGTGGGGGAGAGTGTCACATCCCGCCACATCACAGTTAAATTTGGCATCCGAATAGGGGCGGAAGGGTCTAGAGTTGTGGAGAGGTTTTCGGAAAACTCTAGAACCCTCTAGATTATTCAAGAAGGCTAGAGAATTCTCTAGAATAACTTAGAAGGCAATGGAAGGTCCTAGAGTGTGTAGAGAGTTCTAGAGCTAGGACCAAAGTGTAAATAAGTTTAGGGACTTGTAAAGTAAATATTAATTACATTTTAGTCCCTAGGAGTTAGTATAAATAGGTGGTGCCATTCATTTGCAAGGCATCCAACCAAGAAACCATCCAAGCAACTTGTAAAGCACTCTTCCAAGCAATATAAGCCTTCTTCCAAAATTCTCTAAGTCTTCCTTTTCATTCTCTTAGCGATCTTAGTCGTAAAGGGCTTACTTGAGCTTACAAGATCGTGAAAGATTCGTGAGTAAGTTGTCAAGTGCCGCACGAAGCTTTAGTAAGACTCTAAGTCCATGACAATATGCTATATAACTTTTATCCCTAGCTCTCTGAGGTAGAGAGACCATTTCTAACAGAATATTAACTCATAAGAACAATTACCAAAATGTAATTGCAAGAATAATATGATAATAAAATAGCAATAATTAAGCAAATGAAAAATTAAAGAGGGCAACTAAAAAAGTTCAATGAAGAAAAATATAACAATTAATAAAATGAAGTAAAAAAGCACTACTCATATAAAAAAAAATAATAGTACTAATCAAGCGAAAATTAGCAGATGAGATGAACCCCCTACTCGGCCATCTACTAACCCTTCTACCCTGTTTTCAATCTTCACACCTTTCTATATAGGGTCATATCCAAAGTCAGTTAAATTTTTCTAACAATAGCATCATACATATATAAATTGTAACAAACCAATATTCTATAAACATGTGTTCATTATTGGGCGTTAACTTACACCTCTAGAAATGAAGAACATTATTGTAGCATCTCCGAGTGCGAATAAGTTTATTACTTTAAAGAAACTATATAACTCTTAAGCTATAAAGGGTTACATGGTACACTACCAAATTAATGCTTTTTCCGTGTCTCGGGCAAATTGATTTTTATATCGATCATGTAGATCCCGGTACTCAACAAATATCAATTCCACCTTATAGAATTGCATGTGGTGAGTTGAAGGAGCTAAATTAAAAGAGGAGTCGAAAGTATTGCTTAATAAGAGCTTTTTACGACCCAATCTATCATCGTGGGGTGCACTAGTGCTGTTTGTAAGTAAGAAAACGGTATATTGGGATCTGTACACATTACATCCAACTAAATAAAACGTCAATAAAGAAAACATATCATCTTCCTCGAATAGTTTGGTAAGCTATAGAGAGCTAGAAGTTTTTCAAAGATTGATATAAGTTTCGGCTATCACCAGCTAAGGATTCGTGAAGTAGACATTCCCAACACAACTTACGGAACATATATGGACATTTCGATTTCCTTGTAATGTCATTTGGGCTAAAAAAATATCCCATCAGACTTCATGGATATGATGAATAGAATTTCCATTCTTTTTCTTGATATATTTTGGTAAATGTTGTATTCATATGATTTCAGACTCTTAATTGGATGTAGCTTCAAGATGTAGTGTATAAGGTAAGCTTCAAAATTTGTTTTACCTTTTTTGCAAGTATAAGGAACAACGGGGACTTGTTTATGATAGTTTAGGTGTTGTATTTGTAGTGATGCTCTATGATGGGTATGTATATATATTATGGTTAGCTAAAAGGTCCCGATAAGCCTATTTACAAAGGAAACTCTTCTGAAATTTTATAAAATTTTGAAAATTAATCAAATCATAATAAGTTGGGGAGGATTTAGCTTCTCGAAATATGAGTTAAATTTATTATTTTAAGCGAGTACATTAACTCCTAATTTATAAAGAACTATGTGGTGTAATAAATACACAATTAATGATTATTGGGTATGCCCAACAATTTGGCATTTCAGAATTTGCTGCAAATAGTTATAAATAACGAGAAGAGTAGCGAAGCGTTACTCTTTACCAAGTTAAGAAGTGAACATATCTTAAGGAGAATTGTAACGTAAATACATATATCTTATTTTCTTCCAGCTATCATTAATATTTTAAATAACTCTACTTAAATGGTTACTCCACAAAATAAAAGATTTTTTTTTATCTTCCTTGTACTTTAGTCACATGGCTTCACTTCTCTCTATAATAAGTATCAGAAATACATGCTACATGTTACAAGAATTGCTATTGTAACAGCTAAAGAATTTGAAAAGTTTAAAAGTAAAGGAAAAGTACAATTTCTGCACTGATCTTGTGGTCTACGAGACTGTCACGACCCAGGGATACCCCCTAGATGTAACATGGCGTATAGAACCCCTAAGGATTCCATAAAATCACTTAGCTTTCATAGCATAAGAACTTGAACAATAAGAGTAAAACAATAGTCTAAGTCCAAAACTTGAGGAGCTTGGGGAGGAGCTTCTTTTTCCTCAGTCTCCCTCACGTTCCTTCTAGCATGAGCTCTTCGGTTAATCATCTCCTGAAGAAAATAGGGTAAGGATTACTAGAGAGACCTTATAGAGTTAAACTCTAATGCATGACTTAAGAGTAATGACAGAAGTGGAGTTTCCTAGTCATCTTGTAGCCTCTCATTCATTAATGTGGCGTGCTTCATACTTAAGAACAAGAATCTACTAGACCTGGCTTATGAGAAATCTTAGGACCATTCTAAACCTTGTTCTCTGATTAACAAATTTTTCATGACCCAGAGGTAATCCCTGGATGTACATGGTGTATAGAACCTTACACGACTCCATACAAACCACTTAGCTCTCATAACATAAGAAATAAAACAATAAGAGTAAAACAATAGTCTAATACAATAGAATTAAATTAGGCGTAGCCCATACATAATGTACAAAAGTGAAATACAATAAAAGGAATTAAAACAATGAAAGTCCGTCCTCGAAGCATGAGGAATCACCAAAGCTCGGAAAAGCCTCAAGGAAACCTCTAGCCACGAAAATGATGACCCTTGCTATCGGACCCTATATTTGGGAAATATAGGCAAGAGTATGTGTTTGTAAAAAACAATGTACCAACTATGATAGCTATGCATTAAACATTTAAAACATGCTAAAAAGAACATTTCATTTTATGACATGCAATTGACCAAGCTAAAACATGATAAAAGAGAGTTAGAAACATAAGTCATAAAACCAAGGTAAATGCAAGCTAACATCTTCTTTAAAAATCTTCGAACTCATGTGTTATACTTCTTAAAGTAACCTTAGTTCATTATTGATGTGGCAATTAGCCTTAACCTACATAGAGACCATGTGAGCTATAACATGTTCCCCCAGTGTCTCCCACACCGAAAAGGGTTGTCCTACTTGCTAATGCAGAACCATGAACTTTTAGCTTAAGTGGATACACTAGCTAATGTATCTTGAGAAAATCATCTTATGGGGGCACTGATGAGTCCAAAAATTAGACTAATTTAGGGCTTTATTTTAATAGAAATTGTGTCCTCAAATGCTTATTTTATCTCAATATCTGATGAAAACACGTAAGTTTTAGGTATTTGAACTTTGAAGGAAAGAATGGACACTACTTCGCAAAAAGGAACAAACAGGATGAAAAAAACGAAGAAAATGGAGGCCTGAGGATCGCCGAGTCCACTTGGTGAGTCGCTAAAGGGTCTCACTTCACCTTTTGTTCCAGTGTGCTGACCCCTGAAGGAAAGGATCAAGTCGGTGAAAAAAGGGAGTATTCGGCGCATCGCCGAGATGTTCTGCGAGGCAGTACTATGTCGCCCAATGACCCAGAGCACGACGATGTTGAAGGATGGTGCAAGACGGCGATGAACTACATCAAGGGGTGAATCTCCAAGTGGATCAGCCATTTCGACTAATGTCGCCGAATGATCCGCTGAAGCGCATATTTTTGAAAACTACAAATACTCGTTGAGAGTTTTAGCTTAAAAAGGGATTTTGAGTGTAAAACAATTATTATAATTTTCATATAGAATAGTACTTTTTTATTTTTGCTCTGAGTTTGAGAGGGTTTTGAAAATTTGAAGAAGAAGAGAGTTTCATCTCCAAGGATTTGGACTTGGGTCTTTTGGATTCTTCATTCTTGGCCTGTAACAAGACTTATATCTTCATACCCATTTGAATTCAAGCTCATATAGGTATAAATTTCTATCTCTTGATGTGTGGCTAAAATCCCCAATTTTTGGGGTGTGATTTAGCGAATATGGGTTAAGATAATTATTGGGTCTTGCTAATAGTTTAAATGTAGTTTAATGGTGATATCTAGTAGTTATGCTTGAATCTAATGGATTTGTAGTTGCAAATACAAGTTCACTCATGTGTTTTCGGCTTGCTTGAGAGAGAAGTAGCGAAACCAACACCACTAGATTGATGGCCTAAGGAGTGGGTCGACATGAGGCTCCGCCCGAGAGGGTGAGCCCTAGTCCCATATCCTAACACTTAGCTCAAGATAGTGAGTGGGGTAAGGTGTAGGCTGGTCTTCATGCGGCAAGTGGGTGTCCGAGAGGAACCCATTTGAAACAGTGTTAGTTGCTCGAGAGAGAACTTGTTTCCACATAAAGCTTAGCCTAGTGACTATTACTGTATAAATTTTCTATTGAAAGCATGTACCCAATACTATAGATTAACCCATATTCCGGTCCCATCTCAAGATTCCCCCTCTCATTGTTAGATTTTCTTTGTTATTTTTACTATTTTTGCTTACTTGTGTTAATACCCCCAATTTGATATTTGACACTTTCGTGTCACCCCCTTAGTTTACTATTTTTTTACTCGTTAACTTCTTTAGCTACGACTAGTTGGAATGAAATTTTATTTTTCTATAAATTATCAAAACCACTCCCTTTGGGACGATCCCAACCCTTGGTTGGGTTATTATACTATTACACGATCGTAGACACCCGAACTGTAAGACCTGTCGTTGATTACACAAACATCACGCACATAGGTAAGAGATAATGAGAATGCTTCTAGAAACCCAGCCTCTACTAACGTGAGAGCTTCCATATGAATATCCTCT
Organism: Solanum acaule; assembly: GCA_036250505.1. NCBI lineage: Eukaryota > Viridiplantae > Streptophyta > Magnoliopsida > Solanales > Solanaceae > Solanum > Solanum acaule. The sequence goes on from JAJOOR010026423.1 coordinate 6,764, forward strand.
CGGTGCTAAGTATAAATCCCACGAAATAGTCATTTCTTACATGACCTTATTATCCATAGAAAGACACGTCATATTATCAATCCAAGCTAAGTCATCATACATGGAAAGGTATCGTAGGATAACCAATCCAAGCTAGTTTCATTAGGATGGCTCTTACTTTTTGATTCAATTAGGTGAGAAAGTCTTTCAACCTAAGAATCCTTATTATGTGAGAAAGCCTTTCAACTTAAGAACCCTTATTATGTGAGAAAACTTTTCACACCTTAATCTTATGTGTACATGAGAAAATCCTTTTAATAACACATCATGATCATCATTATTGATACTTTACTCTCAAAGCATCCTTAAAACAATTACATAGATTTCATAAGAAAATGCATAAGTCCATAATTTACCTCTTGAGGTTCAAAACCCATTTTCAATCATCAATACTTAGAAACATGGGTTATGTATAGATTTCATCATAAAAACTAGTAATACATGCTTAATTTCATAAAACTCTTCCTTTACAATAAAAATCCCACATCATATGATTCATAACTTTAAAACATAGGGGTTACGTGGGTTCATGGGAAAATCATCATCAAAATCATAGTATTTCATCAATTCATGCATAAAATATCATAATTCAATCATTTAAATCAACATTGAAGAAAACCCATGACGATTGAAGAAAACCCTTACTGAATTTGGCGAATTCTAACTTTGAAATTGAGGAATTTGGGAACTCCATGAATGTAAGGAATCCATGGATGAAAAATATCACATCTCAATTCCCAATGCTTATCTTCAATGGATGAATTGAGGCTTGACCTTCACCTAGCTTGAATCCTTTCTTCTTCTTCTTCAAGTTTCTATAGAGAGAAATATTTTGCGGAGGACGAACTTTGATTTTTTTTTGAGTTTTGGAAATAATGAATTGAATGGGAGAGTTTTAAGGTTAAAATCACTTACATAGGGGTCCTAGGCTTTGGAAACATGACATAACTTTGATTTAACTAAAACTAGAAAAGACCTAAAAACCCCTGAATTGACAACTGACGACTCACTGCCACGAGGGGCACCACGATATGTAGTGGTTCCCGTGGTCCCTTAACCAGTGGCTAGGTTGCCACCCCTTTTCCCCCCTAAAACTAAGTCAAGACCACAACACCTCCCACTGCCCGTGGTTGCCTTCACGAGCCGTCTATTGGCTCGTGGGAAGGCTCTTGTTTTGGGGGCAGTTTAGCCTTTCCTACAACAAGCATCACCACGACCTATATCCACTACCAAGTGGCGTCATGGTGGCCACTAAAGGTGAGGCTATGCTTGGTGAAGGCTTCTAAAGCTTCCTTCCTTGGCTTGGCTCTTGTCCTCTAATTTAGCCCCAACTTAGTCTACTAGATTCCGAGGTGTTACAGAGGTAGACCAATGGATTGAAGTAAGTCCTATGGAATGTGGGAAGAGAACCGTAGATCTAAAGTTGAGTTTTTGAAATTACAAGTTTATGATGTTTGACCTACGAATGAATAGGACTAGTCATAGGAATTTGGACGAATCGTAGATGGGTTTTGTACAGGTAATCAAGACTTAGTTAAAATTTTAGGTTAAAGTTGGGGTTTACGGACCACAGGAATTTTGACAATCCGTAGAATGGTGTTGTAGGAAGTGTGCTAATTTAAGGCCCGTATAACTCGACGTACGGTTGATCATTACGGTCCGTAGGAATTTCAATGGTCCATAAGTCCAAACTGTAAGTTCCTCTAACAAGTATTTCTTCAGGAATTTGGGTTTATTCCTTTGAATTTAATACATATTGATAACGCTCAAATGTCCTTGTTAAAACTTATTAAAAGGAGCAGAGGTCGTCGTCAATAAAAATACCCAACAAAGAGTCGGGGTGGAATCCAATAGAGAATAACTCGTCGGCGATTGAAAAGATAAGGACTAACTAGATACTAGTTTGCATCTAAGCATACAAGGTACAATCAAATTCAGATCCACTTTTTCAAGATAATTCACAAAAACCCAATCACTACAATCATCAATTGATAACTTTAATTCTAAAATATATTCCTAAGCAAGCCTAGAATACTAAACTAGAACTGCATTTGCAACTACAATTAATCAATTAAAACTCAACTATCGATTGAACCCACTACAAATCAACAATTAAATCAGTAACTACTAACACCCATAAACTAATTGAAACAATTAATCACATTATCACACCCCATAGAATGAGGGTTTTAGCCAAACATAATAAAAAGCAAGGAAATGTTACCAACTATGTTCTCCATTAGTTTGGGTAACAGATTGCAAGTCTTCACAATGCTCAAAATTAGTTCCAAATCAATACCAACCCTAAATTCCTACTCAAAAAGACTAAAAACAATATTCAGAGTGCTTTAGATAATAAATCCCAGAGTTAGAATGTGTGGAAACTCCTTTTCTCTTTTAAAAATTCCATTTATACATTCCCAAACTTTTGGCTATGGAACCATTCGGCGGATTAAGTCGAGCGTCGCTGACCAGGCCGACGATGCACCAAATGTCACTTTCCATCGCCTTCTTGACTTGACTCTTCACCATTTACCTTTTGTGACTTCAGGCGATCAGGATCTTCATCGTCGATCCAATCGGCGCTTTGCTGACACACCATTTTCCATCACTGAGTTAGCTTCTTCCCATGGGCTGGCCTACTGTACTTTTTGGCGATCTGAAGAACCACTCGCCGAGTGTTCTTGGAGATCATCATCCATTCTTGTGTTCTGATTTTTCAGCTTTTTCACCCCTTTTTGCCTGGTAATGTCCTTTCCTTGTTCTTTTGCCTTAATTAATGTAAATTAGTATTAAAACATCAGTTTAGAGCATAAAATAGGCATTGAGGATATTAAAACTCTACAAATTAAGCACTAAATGAGTAAAAATCCCCGACTCATCAATTTGCAACATCCATCACCTCAAACACTTTCTGCAACTCCTCCACAAAGTTCTCCGGATCCTCAGTGACACTTGAACCAGTGAATTCCAGAACATTCATCATTAAGAACTCACGAATCATGGATATATCAGCAACATCCTATCGAACCACTCCTTGTTGACCAGCTTCATTGGCTACAACTTGACTCAACATTCTGATAGCATTCCGGATCTTAGCATAGTTACCTCTCCTTGGGCTTTCACTTCTGGTGCATTAGGAACCACTTGATCCTGGGGGTCAACAATCCACCTAGAAGGACGACCTCAAACAACTTTTTGTAGAGGCATGATCTGAACGATACGTTTAAGCAAGAATTATAAGGAAACTTTCATAAAGTTTAACTCTATCACACCAAAAGAGTATGAAGGAAGTTAGATATTTCCTAAATGTCACAGCCTGCTATTTATAGATGTGGCACGCTTCACACCGATAACCAGGACTCTACAGACATGACTTCATAGACATCCTAGGACTCTTGAACTCTGTTTTATGATACCAAGTTGGTCACTCCCTGAGCCAACACCCTGGATGTGGCCGGCACTCGAGAACAATTGCTGGCCCCAAGTGAACCCTTGGCCTGGCTCAACTTTCAGCGGAAGACTGAAACAAAAAAAGAAATCTCAAACAAGGTCAACTCATAAGATATCATAAATAAAATAGTTTACTAAGTAGGCTCAAAAGAACATAAGTGTTCAACTCACACTCTTTAAAATATCAACAAGGGAATGAGAAAAAGACTTCTCAACTACTGTTGTCTATCTATGAAGCCTCTAATAACTATGATGGAAGTCGGGACAAGATCTATGACATCCTAATATGACTGAAAGTAAATGTGGAACTCTCTGAAGAAAGGAGACTCATCAAAGAAACTCTGGAACAACAAGTTGTATCAACGGAATGCCTCTTGATGACCATGGTTACTTGTGTCTGCATTATGAAAGGTGCACGTCAAATGGCATCAGTACAAGGAATGGATGAGAATGCAAGAGGAACTCTAAGGCACAAACATAAGCTTGAGATGATAAAATGGAAGAACATACTCACCTCATCTAAACTCATTTCAACTCAACTGAAAGATACTCAAGGATACTCAAACTTAGAAATACTCAACTCAGTTCAATAAAAAAACATTAATAAAGATGCATTATAAAGAAAGATTTTAAAATAGTAGATAATAACTAAATGTATTTAAAATAAAATAATAACTCTTTTACTCTTATTTGGAAGATTCTCTAACCGACTACCATCATTATGAGCTATGTGATGATACATCATTTTGCCCACGCTGCCAGAACTGTTCTATACCTTGCCGGACTATAGGAAATCTTCAACTAAGTGGATCCACTAAGCTATGCTTAAAAATAAATAAGGAATCATCTAAAAAGTATGACACTTTACCCATGTTGCCATACATGGTTTATGAGGATTTTGAGTTTTCTAAACTCGTCCCCATATCGGTGCTTAATACTACTTTCAATAATATAGCTCATGCTCATATGTTTAAAAACATTTCCTAATCCTCAAACTTTGATATAATTACTCAAAAGGTTCTCTTAAAAGAGATAGTGCTCAAAACTCCCCGTGAACTTATTTTAGAAATCAAAGTTTCCTCTCATTACAAATGTAAAAGTATTTACTCTTAGGAATACTTTGTTCCCATATATTCATTTTGAAAAATTAAACTCAACTCTCTTCATCCTCATACTCAAGTCTTTAAACAAGTTTGCAAAAGACTTCTCAAATGTCTCAAAATAACTTCCTGGAACGTTACTCTTAAGTCTATCTTGAAGTTGAATTATGAATTCAAGAGTTATGACTTGGATACACATAATCTCTCAAGGATTAATGAAGATTTTAAATGTGAATATCATGTAGAGAACATATGTATGACTCGAGTGAAAATACGTGGAAAGAAAGACGAAAGAGTAGGGGACCTGGTGACTTTGGTTTACTGAGTGGCATGGGGTGCCAGACCCAAAACTACTGACCAGTGTTTGGGGTGCACATAGTGGCTTGTCGCGCCACGCCCCAAATTACTAGGCAGTAGTTCTTGCGCTATGGTGGCACGCCACCCCAATCCCTTGCCCAAAAATTAGAGGAATTTTCTTGATTCAATTTCATTTCTAACTCCCCTAAAACTAAACGATTTCCCTCAAACTCTTTTATAATCTTAGATCCAACATAATTACAACGAAATTTACACAAAATTACTCAAGAACAACACTCAAACACAAGATCCTTATCTCAAGAACTTAACGAAAACATATATTAAAGATCGAAGCACAAACTTCAAGAAACTCAATACACTCAATCTTATGGATGGAATTCATCGAAGAAACTCATGATTGGTGTGTGGCTGAACAAACATAACGGTATGGAAACTTACATACCTCGAACGAATCAAATTATTTGTGTAAATCCTCAAAGCTTCATAAGAATTTAGATTTTCCTTCATTTTCTCCTCTTGAACTCCTCTCCACAAAACCCTAAGCTCTTTGGAATGAATAAAACTAATTCCAATAAGCTTAGACCCCTAAAACGGTGAAAAAATTTTTAAGGCTATTATAGTAAGGAAAAGAACAAAATACCCCTCCTTAACTCGGATGAATTTACTTAATCGGACAGGCTGAACTCAAACAAGCATATCTCCCTCAGCCGAACTCAGAATTTAGCAAACTCAGCGGTGTTTGAAAGAGAACTTAAAGATTTTTCATTTGATACCTTATGGGCCACCTAAATCATTCTGTACTGAAAGGCATGGCCGTTTGAAGTTGACCTAAAACTCACAACTGAAGTCTAACTTGCACCAATATCAAATTAGCTCTTTTCAAATTAGTTCTTTCTAAAATTAGCTCTTTCTAGGGTTGAGGTGTCACAGTCAAGTTTTGCTCCTTTTCAACTTCTACTCCACTTTTGTTCATTATTTTCTTTCCCTACATCAAAATACCTGAAACAACAAAATATAAATGATAATTAGCCTCTTCATCTACTTGAGAGCCACAAAATCATATGAAACAACCCTCAAATGAGTGCAAATCCACCACTCATCAACACCCCCAACTAAAAACTTTGCTTCTCCTCAGGAAAAAAAAATCCAAAAACACAAGAGTCACTCAATTTAAACACTAAACTCCTCAATTTTTAACAAGAATCATGGTCATGGATTTGGTTGGTACTAATAACAATCAAGAAAACAAGTGATAACCAATCCAAGCAACTCCCTCGAATTAAAACCAAACTTCAAAACTCAATGAGTTCCAAGAATGATCAAGTGACAATAAGAATACTCAAGAAGTGACTCATACTTACTAGTATTCTAACAACTTCCCTTGATTCATTTTTTTGAATGTATTAACTTCACCACTAAATCCTAGCATTCATGCCCTCACAAGGAAATAAGTGTCCCAAAATCACACGCATGTATTCTGTCACGACCCAATGGTACACCCTAGATGTATCATGGCATACTTGACCCCGAAGGGTTCTCATACAAGCTCTTAGCATATCGTGAACATAAGATAATAGAAAAGTACGGAAAATATAAAAACTTTTATCCATACAATTGAAGTCTTTATAAAATGCAAGCGGGTCTTTCTACACTTTGTCTCAAACCATCTAGACTCAACTTGAATTAAAATCTTTGGGACACAGCCCATACAATAGTCTCATGACATGAAATTAAAAGACATAAAGGAAATAGTGGGTTTTGTCGTCGATGCTATGACGACTCACCAAAATCTTCAACTCCTTGCTCCTTAGAAACCCATCTCCAAGAATAAACTCAAGTCTCCAAACCCTACATTTGATTAGAATGTAGGCAACATATGCGTTAGTACAAAATATACTAAATATGTTAGCTAGCATAACACCATAAGAGCATAAGATAAAGGTTATTCAATATTAGACATAATCCAAAATCATATGAAATACTTCATGCAACATAAAATATAAGCATAAGAGACAATATCATAATCACAAGTAAAATCTCCAATATAAGCATCATATAAGCATTATTCAACTCTTTAGTCACCTATACCACAATAGAACTACTCGAAAGTAACCTAAAACCATACTTGTGCAATGCATGAGTATCATCCCATAATACTACCCAAGATAAGTATCCCTTTTTGGTAATCTTAATCATAGTCTATATACATGGTCAAGTGTTAAGCTTTTCTACCATAGGGGTACTATACTCCCAAGTAACCTCGAAGCACACTTGTGCAATGCATAAAATGCATCCCATAATACCATTCACACTAAGCATAAACTTGAAGTAATTATAGTCATATTTACCCTCCTTTGGTCTCATTATTAGCTTACTTCATATAGACAAGGTAACTATCACCTTTAGTCAATCCTATCATGGAAGGCAACTATAGCAACAATCCATCAAAGCATACCTCATGTAAGACAACACTCATTAGGTAACCTTAAGTCATACTTGTGCAATGCATTAATGGCATCCCATACTACCATTCATACTAAGTACTTCTTTAGGTCATCATACTCATGTTTTTTAACTAGAGACTAGTCCCTTCTTGAAAGCATGGGAACACTAGGAGTCTCTTCACAAACCCTATCTTAGTTCCTCATTGTTTTGAATCCAGATGATACTATACTAGGTACATCTTAGTTCATTAAGTTTGAACTCTAGGAGATGCTCCCACAAGCATGATCTTAGTTCATTAGTTAAGATGGACTCTAGGAGATGCTTTCTCAAGCATAATTTTAGACCATTAATCATGTTGGACTCTAGGAGATGCTTTCTTAAGTATAATCTTAGTCCATGAGGTTTGAACTCTAGGAGATGCTACATTAAGCATAATCTTAGTTCATTACTAATCTTGTTGTAATTTGGAAATAGCCTTCACCGACATGAGAACATATGAGCTATCACATGATCTCTCACGATGTTACCCACACTATCAAGGGTTGGTCCACTTGCCTTAGGTCGAACCGATTTGTTAGCTTAGTTAGATCCACTAGTTAACTTTCCTATGGGGCATGTAGTTATGGGATACCGAGATTGCTACTATAACCCAAAACTCCACTAGGTGAAGTCTTCCATCTCATGAAACTCACTTAGGGAAATTCGGACTCTTCTAGATGAGAGATCCCATGTTGGAAGCCCAAACTCAACTAGGTGGGAACTTCCATCTCATTTCAATATCCACTCAGTCCTAGGCCTAAATCCCACAAGGTAACTATTAAGTCTCTACTTTGACTCAAATTTATGGAGAGATGTCCTTGACAACCAATCCATGCTAATTCACTAAAATACCTCTTTAGACCATGTGTGAGCAACTATCACCATCCATGACCGAGGTATGAAGGCTCAATAGCCTTAGGTTCAATAAGGTGAGAAAAACCCTTCAATCCTAGAACCATTACTATATGAGAACCCTTTTATATTAGGTTCATGTTTATGCCTAATATCATGTCTAGAATTCTACATAAGACATGGATATCATCATGAGTGAAGTTCGTCTATGACTTCCTATAATCTATTATTCATAATGTGAATTAGGTAGATAAGGATCTTTCATCACTATTCAATTCATTAGCCTTCTATTCACATAGATTTTACTCTCAAATCCTTAGTATCTATAGTTAATCATATTAGCTTTACTCTCAAGCCCTAGTGATCAACATTCATGACAACAAGCCCTATCCTCAAAGCTTTACTCCTCACCATCAACATTTATACCTAGATTTCAAGGTATTCTAACCACATTCTTCATTACTAGGTGATTCTAGTGATAATTCATCACAAAGGTTCAACTTCAAGCTTTACAAGTCAAGATCCATCATATATAATAAAGTATAGTTCAATTCATCGATATAGGTTCCTAATATTGAACAATTACTACACATGACTTTTATTTTAGAAGATCAACTATGAATCCTCAATTTAACCTCTCATGGCATAAACCGACAAAATATCAAATTCATCAAGTAGACTACGGTTAACCATGGAAATCTCATAAATTAATCATAAAATCATAATTCAATTCCAAATCAATCATAATTAAGTATTATCCACTAGATTGGAATCATACTTAAACACTACCCACAATGTAGGAAGAAACCCTAGCTAGAATTGGGTTCTTGACTTCACAATAGGGGGAAATCTAGGGGGCTCTATTGGTGGAAGAACCCATAGATGAATAGACTAACATACGTTGATTCAAAGCCCTAACACAAGTTGTAAACAATGGAAGAAAGATGCCCTACTTCCTTCTATTCTTCTTCTCTTCATCTTCACTTCTAGAGAGAGAATTATTTGGAGGGGTCTTGGAAGAATGAATTAATTCACTTAGTTTAGGTGTCTTTTAGGCTTATATAGGTGGTTTAATAATTAACTAACCGACCTAATTTAACCCCAAACTAATTAATGACTTAACCCTTAAGCCCCCAACTAAAATGATTTAACTTAAAATCTGCCCAACCCACGAGACCACGACCCACAGACCGTGGGTGGGTCTACGGGCCGTACTGCACCCTCGTAGGTGGTGATCATCAGCTGGAAGTTGCAGGTGAATTCAGGCCTTGAACCACGACCACTTCCCATGGGGCGTGGGTCCACACACGGTTCGTGGATGCCCTTCGTGGGAGGCTACTGATTTTGACAGCTTTTGCGCTGTTTTGGGGTCCTCCTCAAGGACCCCTTGGGTGGTCCTTGGGGGATCATACCTTGACGCCCTAACCCTAAAACACTCATTCTAAGTACGGGAATCATTTTTACGATTTTTAACCCTATTACCAAACTCTAAAATCCTAACACAAGGCTCTTGAACTCTCTAGTTTATCTTACTAGTTTCCGGGATATTACAATATCTCCCCCTTGGGATCATTCATCCTCGAACGATGATTCTAAAGACTTCTTAAAGTAACAACTCTAGAATAGCAGCCCATCATGCATGCAACACATCTATATGCACACAACCAAGGAAGAAAACTTCAATTCCAAGCTAAAGACATTCAATGCAACACAAGGGAGTAGGAAGTACAACTACCAACCAAAAATGCATGAAATTCTATATTTACTCATTTTCAAGGAGGAACTACCATACCCTAACTAAAACATGCTCAACATATACTCATGGAGACTAAATGCAAATTACTCCCAAAAAGCATTTACTCAAGGAGGAATCTTTCAACTCCAATCTAAGGCATGCTCATTAATTCATCTCATGAAGTATGTATGCAACTCAACTCAAATGCACTACAACATGAGGTGAAACAATGCAAACTCATTTTTTTTAAAATCACAAGCTCTCATAAACATGCACAACATAAAAAGATCATGGAACCATACAAATCACACATGACTTCATATAAAAGCAAATCACGAGGAACTTATCATCTCAAGATCTTAAATGCTAAGGGAGGAATACAAGGAAAAAGGATGAGGATATCGGGACTTCTCATTGCCCCTACGCCTCCCAAGTAGCACCCTCACCTAAAACCCTCACTAAAGGACACTCCATACCATTTCATGGAACAACTTCCTTGTTCTTCTATTTCTTAACTTGTCGGCCTAAGACCTCTGCCGGTACTTCTAAATTAGAGAGGTTCTCATTAAGCAACTCTAGCTCACAAACAACCTTATCAACTCCACTAAAGATCTCACATAAGCCTACAAACCGGGACTAAACTTCCCAAAACTTACTACACCTCTCAAGGTGAGAATTTCAAGTAAACCTAACTCATGAATTTCAAGAACACTCAACAACCTTGCTATCTAAGCACATCATCTCCCCCTTGGGAGTAAGCCTATACAAACTCTTCTAAGCCTCGTTTCTTTCAACTCCAAGGTCGGAACAAGTCATCACTTAAGATTTTACATCCATCACCCAAAATGATTCTAAACCAAGGTGAATTACCCTTTTATCCTTCTTAGAGGAGTCTATTAACTCAACCCTTCTAGGAATTACTTAAATCAAATCTACCTACATACCTCCAAAACTGATCATGACTAAGTCGGGTTCTACCATCAAATGCCCAAAACCATAATGCAACCCTTTCAAACTAAGGACAACTTCAAAGTCTATGTAATCACAAAGCTATAATTGGCATCACAACCAACCTTTTCTCCCTCACTCCTTGTAGCATAAGCCCTTCGAGTAGTCATTTCTTAAAGACCATCGGATAAGGAACATGAGAGAGACCTTTTAGAGTTAAACTCTATGACACAACTTAGAGAATGAAGAAGTGAGATTTCCTAAGCACCCAATAGCCTCCTATTCATAAATGTGCACACTTCACATTTAGGAACAAGACTCTACTAGACGTGGTTTGAAACAATCATAGAACCATTCTAAATCATGTGCTCTGATAATCAATTTTGTCATGACCTAGGGGTACACCCTAGATGTAACATGGCATACTTGACCTCGAAGGGGTCTCATAAAAGACCTTAGAATATCGTAAACATAAAATAATAGAAAAGTATGGAAAATTTAAAAACTTTTATCCATACAATCAAAGTCTTTATAAAATGCAAGGGGAAGCCTTTCTACACTTTGTCTCAAATAATCTAGAATCAATTGGAATTAAAATCTTTGGGACGCAGCCCATACAATAATCTCATGATATAAAAATTAAAGACATAAAGGAAATAGTGGGATTTGTCCTCGATGGTATGAGGACTCACCAAAATCTTCCACTCCTTGATTCTTAGAAACCTATCTCCACGAATAGAACTCAAGTCTCCAAACCCTACATTTGATTAGAATGTAGGCAAATTATGCGTTAGTACAAAATGTACTAAATATGTTAGCTAGCATAACACCATAAGAGCATAAGATAAAGGTTAGTCAATATAAGACATAATCCAAAATCATATGAAATACTTCATGCAACATAAACTATTAGCATAAGAGACAATATCATAATCACAAGTAAAATCTCCAATATAATATAAGCATTTATCAACTATTTAGTCACCTATACCACAATAGAACTACTCTCAAGTAACCTAAAATCATACTTGTTCAATGCATGAGTAGCATCCCATAATACTACCAAAGCTAAGTATCCCTTTTTGGTCATTTTAATCATTGTCTATATGCATGGTCAAGCCTTAAGTTTTTATACCATAAGGGCACTATACTCCTATGTAACCTCAAAGAACATTTGTTCAATGCATGAAAAGAATCCCATAATACCATTCACAGTAAGCATAACCTTGAAGTCATCATAGTCATATTTACCCTACTTTGGTCTCAGTATTAGCTTCCTTCATATAGACAAGGGAAATGTCACCTTTAGGCAATCCTATGATGGAAGGCAACTATAGCAACAATCCATCAAAGCATACCTCATGTAAGACAACACTTATTAGGTAACCCTAAGTCATACTTGTGCAATGCATGAATGGAATCCCATACTACCATGCATATTAAATACTTATTTAGGTCATCATACACATGTTTCTTAATTAGAGACTAGTACCTTTTAAAGCATGGAAACAGTAGGGGCCACTTCACTAAGATTATCATAGTTCCTCATTATTTTGAACCCTAGAAGAAACTCTACTAGCTACATCTTAGTTCATCAAGTTTGAACTCTAGGAGATTCTCCCACAAGCATGATCTTAGTTCATTAGTTGAGATGGACTTTAGGAGATTTTTTCTCAAGCATAATCTTAGACCATTAATTATGTTGGACTCTAGGAGATGCTCTCTCAAGCATAATCTTAGTCCATGAGGTTTGAACTCTAGGAGATTCTACATTAAGAATAATCTTAGTTCATTACTAATCTTGTTGTAATTAGGATATAGCCTTAACCAACATGAGAACATATGAGCTATCACATGATCTCTCACGGTGTTACCCACACCGTCAAGGGTTAGTCCACTTGCCTAATGTAGAACTGCTTTGTTAGCTTAGTTGGATCCACTAGCTAACTTTCCTACGGGGAACGTAGTTATGGGACACAAAGATTGCTACTAGAAACCCAAAATTCCACTTGGTGAAGGCTTCCATCTCATGAGACTCACTTTTGGAAATATGAACTCTTCAAGGTTAGCGATCCCATGTTGGAAGCCCAAACTCAACTCCATCTCATTTCAATATCCACTCGGTGCTAGGCCCAAATCCCACAAGATAACTATTAAGTCTCTACTTTGACTCAAGTTTATGGAAAGATGTCCTTGACAACCAATCCATGCTAATTCACTAAAATACCTCTTTAAACCATGTGTGAGCAACTCTCACCATCCATAACCTAGGTATGAAGGCTCTACAGCCTTAGGTTCAATTAGATGAGAAAAAGCCCTTCAACCCTAGAACCACTACTATCTGAGAACTCTTTTATATTAGTTTCATATTCATACCTAATATCATTTCTAGAATTCTACATTAGACATGGATATTATCATGACTCAAGTGAGTCTATCACTTCCTACCATTTATTATTCATAAGGTGAATTAGGTAGATAAGGATCTTTCATCACCATTCTATTCATTAGCCTTCTATTGGCATGTAGATTTTACTCTCAAATTCTTAGCATCTATCATTAATCATATTAGCTTTACTCTATAGCCCTAGTGATCAAAATTCATGACTACAAGCCCTATCCTCAAAGCTTTACTCCTTACCATCAACATTTCTACCTATATTTCAAGGTATTCTAATCACATTCTTCATTACGAGGTGATTATAGTTATAATTCATCACAAAGGTTCAACTTCAAGATTTACAAGTCAAGATCCATCATATATAATAAATTCTAGTTCCATTCATGCCTATAGGTTCCTAATTGTAACACCCCAGAAATTCTATGACTTAAGTTAGAGCCTCACCTTATGAATAATGACTTAAAAATAGTTAAAATGATGTTTATAAACCTAAACTAATGTAATTGACTTGGTTTGGAAGAGTAAAAGTCTAAACGTCAAGAAATGACCACGACGTTTGGAAACTAGAGAAGAATGTGTTCTAGTGTGTTCTTAGGTATTGGGCAGGTTTCGGAGTGTCGTATGATGGTATAATCTGGTGAAAAGGTTTAAAATAGGTAAATATATGTTCCTAGGGTCAAAACATTCTAATACGACGCCTCAGGGCCACCCTAAGGGACCCCGAGGAGGACCCCAACCTTAGCCAAGCAAGCTACCAAGGCAGCTTGCAAAATGCACTTGGAGGGAATAGGGGCGCGTCGCGCAGTTGCTCTACCAAGGAGCAAAAAGTCTGTTCGTGACGCGGTCTTGTTGCGAACTCTACTGTCTGGAAATTTAATTCAAAATATCTTCAGGGAACAGCTCTGCGTCGCGGACTTGTTCCGCAACGAAAATCCAGAAATTTAGAAATCTCTTTTTACTTCATTAAAGAGTCCATTTAAGTGAGGGATATTTAGGGTACTTTAGGGGACGTGTATATAATGATTTTTAAGTCAATTTACCTCACTATTATCACTCAAACACAAAACCCCAAAGATCTAAACCTAAAGTTCCTCCTTTTCTCTACTCCCTCTCTCTCTCTTCTCAAGAACTCCATTGAAGAAGATTGGAGCTTCAAGAAGAAGACCAACTCTCCAAGGTTTCAACTCGGATTTTTGTAGTTAATTCGTCAATAAGGTATGTTTGCTTATCACTCTTGGGATTCCTTTCCCCAAGAGGCCCCTTCAAGATGAGTTTCAAAATCTCTAATTTCTAGGTTTCAATCCAAAAACGTGGGTCTTCTTTCTAAATTGAAATTGATGTTATAAACTGACTTTGATTGATGTTATATGAACAATTATGGATGAATTTATGTTCTATTGGTGGTTTCTTGAAGAATTCCCCATGAGACCCATGTTTCTCTTTCTTTTCCTAATTCTAACCCTAGTTTGTGTTGGATATAGATTGAAGGCTATGAATTGAATGTGATGTTATGTAATTCCTGTTTGTATGATGATTATACCCTATGTTATGTATAATTTTTATGAAATTAGTGTGGAGTCTTTGAATGAAGCCTTGAAGGCTATGAAGGGAATATGCCAATTGCTTATATTAATGTTGATTATGTTATTACTTCTTGAATTACCTTGTATTATGTATTGGTTATGAATTCCTTTGTAATTGAAGTATGGATGTCCCACGAAGGGCAAGAAGGTATGAAGGTTGGTTCTTCTTTGAACTCAAGTATGAAAGGTGAATTACTTAGATTGTAATGATGCTATACCTAATGTGTTATTGTGGTGTTGATGACCTAGTTT
>JAJOOR010026424.1:0-30699 GCA_036250505.1 Solanum acaule
TACTTCATATTCATTTTAAATTGTCGGATGTAACACAATTAAAATGAAATTACATAAAAACCCCTCATAGAACCTCATTATAAAGTCAACACAAAGTCATAGGCTCTTGTTTAACCTATCATTTTCCGAGTCGTTACACCCTTATGTAAATTTCCCCAATAATGTGAGAACATTTGGAATGAGATGATGTCGGGCTTGTCATTGGCTTGTAATGTAGGCTTTGGGACAGGTAGGATATTTATTTGGAGTAAGAGTGACTTGATTCCTCCTTGAGCGTCACACTGAATTTATGTTTTTGATGATTGATACGCCTTTGATGTCTGATCTCTGTTGTCCCTTTTTTTTTGTTATGACTTCTTTTGATTCTTTATTTCTTGGGGCTTTTCCTTTATCCACCCCTTTCTTTTGAACTTTTCTTCTTTTTTTGTTGGAGTGTTTTCCTTCTTGTCTTTAATATCCTTTGCGGGGCGTTCTTGTCTTTCTTTATTTCTTTCAAACTTTTTTTTTTCTCTAGAAGTCTTTTTTTCTTCCTTGACTTTGGGAGAGTTTATATCTTTTGCCTTTGGCAATTTCAAACTTAGATCTTCTCTTATAATTTGCACATGTTTTGTGCGCTCAAAAAAGTTGGGCTAAGAGAGGGATAGTGCATGTAAGCACTAAGAAGGGGTATGGCTAAGACGTGGTTGTCCAAAGAAAAGGTTTCAGGCACGAAGTGGGAAAGCTATAGATTAATGTCATTTGGTAGGCTTTGAAAGGCACAATCGGGTTAAAAAAGGCCTACAATCCTTTCCCAAACCAAATATTACTCAGGATTTCACGTTGATTAATATTCAGGCCAAGTTCTAGATCAACAGTGCAATGTGATGAGTCCACAAATTGGACTCATTTAGGGTTATATTTTGATAGAATTAGTGTCCTCAAATGCATATTTTATCTCAATATCTCTGATGAAAACCCTTAAGTTTCAGGTATTTGGAGTTTCAAGGAAAGCATGGACACTACTTAGCAAAACCGGAACAAAGGCAGCTGAAAGAGCGAAGAAATGAAGATCTGAGAATCGCCGAAGCCTTTCGGCGAGTTGCCAAAAGGTCTCATCCTCGCCTTTTGTTCCAGTGTGCTGAGCCTTGAAGGAAATGATCAAATCGACGGTGAAAAAGAGCAATCGGCATATCGCCGAGCAGTTTCGTGAGGCTGTACTATGTCGCCCAATGATCCAAACACGACGATGCTGAAGGATAGAGCAAGACGACGATGAAACATACCAAAGGGCGGATCACCGAGTTGATCGACGATTTTGACTAACGACGCCGAATGATCCGCTGCAGCATAGATTTTTGAAAACAATAAATACTCGTTGAGAGTTGTAGCTTAGTATTAGATTTTTAATACAGAATTTTTAACATAGACTTTTGAGTTCTAATCTTGGAGAGGGTTTTGAAGAACTTGAAGATTCAAAGGGTTTCAACTCCAAGATTTTGGACTTGGATCTTGAGTATTCTGCACTTTTGACTTTTTTTAAGACTTAATCTTGCAAACCCATTGATGGAAACTGAGATTGGTATACATTTTTACCTATTTTACATGTGTAGCTAAAACCCCAATTCTTGGGGTGTGATTTTGTGAATATGGGTTAGATTATCTGTTGGGTCTTGCTTCTTGATGATTTATTTGTTGTTTAGATGTGATTTCGTTTAGTAGTTGTGGTGGAACTTAATGAAATTGTAGTTGCAAATACGATTTCACCTTTGTGTTTTCGGCTTGCTCGAGAGAGAGGTCGTAAGACTAAGACTACTAAATTGATGGCCGATGGGATTGGGTCGACATGAGGTTCAGCTCGAGAGAGTGAACCCTAGTCCTTCTCCCACACACTCAGCTCGAGAGAGTGAGTGGGCTAAGGTGGAGGCTGTTTTCATGCGGCACCGAGAGGAACCCATTTCATTCGAGTAAGTTGCTCGAGTGAGAATTTACCCCTTCTATAGTCTAGCCTAGTCACAAATATTCAACAGATTTATTGTCAAAAGCATGTACCCAATAGTTTAGTTTTTCTTGTATTCCTATGACATCCCAAGAACCCCATCTCCTTGATTAGTACTCTTTGCATTTTTGTTGTCTCTACTTACATGTGACAAAAACCCCTATTGTTAATTGACACTTTTGTGTCACCCCTTAGATTTAGTCTGTTTCTATTCGACAATGCTTTCAGATATGACTAATTAGAACTTAATTTTATTTTTCTACTAATTCTCAAAACCACTCCCTGTGGGAACGATCCCAACCCTTGGTTGGGTTATTATACTATTGTACGATCGTAGACACTTGCATTGGAAGTTGTGTCTTGATTACACAAACATCACAATGCAGTTGAATTTTGATCTAAAAGTTCACAAAATGCACATGAAACCATGAGGTCATTTTTATTCTTATCTTGAATACTTGCAAGAGAATTTTGAAGCATCACAAAAGTATAAATGAGAGATAGAAAGGAGTCTGTGGTTTATCACAAAATCAATCCCCTCTTTCGTATTGAGTACTATTACATTCTCCTAACTGCATTGGTCTCAATTGAACTAAAGACATGGCACTTACAATATGTACACAATTTTTTTTATTTTATTTGTGAAAAAATGAATACCAAATCCAAGAAGGGCTACCTACGTATCTCATCGAGATGAGAATCAGGTGTGCATAGTTTACGCAGATATGTCTTTGAAAATACACAAAAACATTTCTTTTTGAAAAGATGAATATCGAACCCAAGAAGGGTTTCCTACGTATTTCATTAAGATGAGGACCATGTATGCGTAGTTAGTACATCTATGTCTTTGAAAATACGCATAAACTTTTTTTTTTTTTGAAAAAATGAATACCGAACCTAAGATGGGTTGCCTACGTATCTCATTAAGATGAGAATAATGTACATGTAGTTCATTCAGATATGTCAATGAAAATATGCACATACTATAATTTTATTTTTCTGAAATCTTAAAAGATAGATACCAAACCCAAGAAGGGATGCCTAAGTATCTCACCAAGATGAAAATCAGGTTCGCGTAGCTCATGCAAATAAGACTTTGAAATTATGCACAAAATATTATTTTATTTTTTTGACTTTTGAAAAAAAAACTACCGAACCCAAGAAGGGTTGCCTACATATCTCACCAAGATGAGAATCAAGGTGGTGTAGTTCGTGCAAATAAGGCATTAAATAATTCAAAAGCTTGGACAAACTTAGAGTGATGACTCGTAAGGCTAGTGTCGCTAACATCTTTAGTCAAAGAGTAACTTCTGAGTATTTGCACCAATATGTTTTGGGTCCTCTCAATTGTCGATCTTTGTACTATATGTTGAATGTGACCTCCCAATTTCTACAGTAACAATTTGTTGTTGTATTCTTTTTTGTATGTCTCTTTGAACTATGTGTTCTCCCAATTATTCACAAGAACTATACATTATTATCACCATCCCTGACTGTTTTCGGGGGCATTTTCCCTGCAAAAATATGATAAATGTGTGGAAGCAGAGCAAACATGAAAAATACATAACAAAAAATAGTTGAGTGCGACCTCATAGTCATCAAAGACTCCCATGATTTATCTTTTTAACTGGTTATCAATGTCTTGTGAAATTCAAAGACTCAAATTCAAGGAATAGACGCGGATAACAACGTAACCATCCTTTTCTTAATGCCTTCTATGATAGCCTTACATACTTGGAAACATAAAGTTCTTGGCGAAATCGATGAAATTCGAAGAATGCTTGAAACCCTAGCTTTTCTCCTCTTGGTACCTTTCTCTAATAACATGAAGTCTTAATGAACGTAAAAGAACTGATTAACACTTTCTAAGTCCTTAAATAGGTAAAAACGTCGTGGTTGAGGATTAAAATAAGGGTTAAAACAACATAGGGAGAATATCAAAACGACCGCAACTTAAAAACTGTCCGAGTGCCTTAAAAGGAAGGCTTCATGAACTGTTTAGGGATCCACAGTCTGTGAAGCACTTCACTGGCCAAATAGCCATCCGTGAAACTTCGACTGTCTGACAGGGCCTTACTAAAACAAGCATAACTTTTTACTCGAACTCGAAATGTTACAAACTTGGTGGCGTTGTAAAGAGGACTCATAGAACTTTAATTTGTTAGGTTTTGGGCTACTAATTTCTTATGTTCTAAGAGATATGGTCATTTGAAGTTGACTCAAGTAAAATCACATATTGAAACTCTATCAGTAAAAACGTTTTCAACTCTACTTTGTGCTAGGGGATTCTAGTGACCTTAATTCGTATCGAAAATCATTCCCACATTTAAAGAATTGACCTTAACTTTTAAAGCTGACGGGTGACCTGTAAGGAACCCTAAACAATCCATACAAGTCACCACATGCTATCTTGGGTTCCATCCAGGTGACTCAAATCCAGGCAGCCGTGGACAGTTGGGCTACCTCTCCTAAACGGAATGTGGACCCTTAAACGGATTGTTTAGGGTTCCGTGAAAGGTCCATGGTCCATTTTGAGTTCGTTGACTTGCATGTTAGCCCTCGTTAGCCTTTCTCGAATTTCAAGGTGTTACACGAACGATTTAAATTTTAATAGTAGAGTTGCGAGGTTTTATTAGAATGATTTGGCTCTTAGCTTTGAAGTTTCGGAATGTTACATTATACAATATTTTCAAATTATCACTATAAAAAATACTATATAAGCTGAAAGTACTAATTTCAATAATTTTTCGTTTTTATTTTATTTGTTATAATAACAGAGGAAAATGATTGTTTTAAATGGAGCAGAACATTCAGGAGGACATGTGTTGATGATAAAATGTGCACTTACTTGAGAAGATACAAACGATGTTGTTGCCAAAGCCATGTCTTTTTAATAATTATCTACCATAGTTTAGTATTTTTTTTAAGTTATGTGTTTAATTATAAGGGTTAATGAAATATATATAGTTAATTAGCCTCTACCCTTATGTATCTTTTGAAGATATATTATGGAATAGAACTTTGGAGCTTCTGCAACTATATTCTACCTCTTTGGGTGTGTTCCAAACCAACGAAAATAAGTGGGTCACTTACTTATTTTCTTTTATTCGATAGGTATGTGAAAAATATTATCCTAATGTATTTGTATATAATCAAGATAAATACTAATGGAAGTGAGGTTGGTTTCGGGTAGGGGTGTGGATGGGGGATACAAGGATGAGGTGAGGGTGAGGATGACATAATCATTGTGGAATGCCAGTTGTTTTACCTGCATACATTAGAAGAGTTTTTCTTTTCTTTTTTATTTTTCATCTTTAAGGAACCTTCTTTCCAAATCATTCTTACCAATCTTTTTTTTTGGTTTCTCACTCGATGTCGGGATCCTACATTGGAGAACTGCAGGGCTCATTCGGGGGGTGACACTCCCATCAAGATTTTCTGCATACCCTGTGCTCGAACTTGAGATCTCTAGTTAAGGATAGAATAGTCTCACCATTGCACTGTAATCTATGTTGGTGATATTCTTACCTATCGAATATAAAAAAGTTGAAAAATAGTTTCTGAAAAATGTCTTCCTTCATATAAGAAACGGAGAAGGCCCTAAAATGCCCCTCAAGTATTTGAATTGGTTCAAAATTATCCTTCATCCACCTATTGGCCCTAAAATACCCCTGACATCCACCTTTTGACTCAAAAATACCTTTATGTCTAACAGATCACACTCATTAGGTGGATGGAGGGTAATATTGTACCAAATCTCAAAGTTTAAGGGCATTGTAGACCCTTTTGCGTTAAAATAATTTGAAATTACTTAATATATATGCTCTGACTTGATTTTGAATTTCATAGTAAATTTAAAATTATAAAAAAGTTAGATATCTACTCACTAAACTACTCCCTCCCCGGCCCTTCACTTCCTATCTCTTCCATTTTTTTTCTATTTGGATCTTGCCCACAATTTCATTTTTTTTTATTTTATGACAAACAAGAGAGAGAAAAAAAAGGAGGAAAATAACGATGCATTCATATAGAAATAATTAGTTCAATAAAAGATGACTTAATCAAACAAATATGTACACATATTACATTTTTTTTTGTGTACCCAAAATTTAAAATAAAAAAAATAATCATTTCTTTTATCCCACCCTCATCCCATCATGACAATAATACTAATTAAAAGAATATAAATATGTGAGTTCATTTCAAGTTTGAGTCTCATATATCTTAATTAAGAATAAGAGATTAAAAAAAGGAATAAAAGAGAAAATGAACAAGACATTTGGATAATTGAGAGAAAATTTTATATTAATGAGAATAATAATATTTTTAGATGGACAATTAGTGAATAAGTGTGGATTTTAGTTGGATCTCCATTTATGAGTTGAGTTACGTTATAATAAATTGGAGCTGATTAAAATAGGCCAATAGGAAGATATCATGAAATTATTTTTTCAATATTTTTTTCAAATGTATCGGGTCAAACTATGAATCATATGTGGTTTTTATAGAAAAATAGAATTTTTAAAAATATCATTTTTATTATTTATTTGAGAAAGGTTTAAATTTGGACAAATCACATTAAGCAATATAATAAATAAATATTTAATAATTTTACTTTAAGGGAGTTATTAAAAATAAGGGTAAATATGAGTCAAAGAATTAACATCAAGGGTATTTTTGAGCCGAAAGATGGACGTCAGGGGCATTTTAAGGCCGATAGGTTGATGGAGGGTAGTTTTCTACCAATTCAAATACTTGAGGGGCATTTTAGACCCTTCTCTATATAAAATATTATCCTTTTTTTGAGTTTCATACCTAAACCATCACATATTAGGTAGAGAAACACATCTCAGTAGTGTGTGTAATACACTAATCTCTTTTTTATTTTCAAAAGAACCTTGCCACATGACATTCCACATGGACAAAAAATTTCACCTTGACAAAAATTAAATAAACTATTAATATTAGTTAAAAGTCAAAGATTAAAGTATCACTATTCTAAAAAAGAAATTAATTCTTTTAAAATTTAAAATTTAATAAGATTTTTTTAATTGATGAATTTCTTTATATAAATAAGATTTTGACTAAATTAATTAGGTTTGACTGAACCATAGACAACGTTTCTAACTTCTTGAGTCATATCTTCATGCATTTATTTTCATCTTATCTCCATTTAATTTATAATATAAATGCAATTGTTAGCATATGTAAAATAAATAAATAAAAATTATTCTACACATAAAAAGGCAAAATGAATTAATTGTGTGGTAGAAAGTCTATTATGAGTTGATTGTTTAACTGACGTTTGACGGAAAATTACGAGAAAACATATGTCCTATATTTACTTTATAACTATATTTTATTTATTTATTATTATTATTATTATTATTATTATTATTATTATTATTATTATAAAAAGGCAAAATGAATTAATTGTGTGGTAGAAAGTCTATTATTTCTTCTCTTTTGTTGTGTTGTTTCATGATGTTTTTTTCTCTAAAATTATTCATGTTTTGATAAAGCATAGATTTTTCTGGATTTTTTAAAACCTTTTTGGAGTTTTCTAGCATTCTATTAGCCAATTTGTTTCCTAAACTAATTGTTCCTTCATTTAATTCAAGTTGAGAAGAGAGATACGTTGAATTCCGTCTCATTTTGCTTTTACAATGAAAGACAATGATTATGTCATGATGAGTTTGATACTTTCAAAATCCAATTTTGTTTTTTAATATTTCCACCTCTTTATTCACTTTTTCTTCTACACTTTGACCTAGCAAGTGTTACCGCTTTAGAAAAATGATTGTTTATTTCTCCTATCAAGAATTTGAAATCATTTTTCATTTGTTTCTTTTATCTCTCATTTGATAGTAGGGAAAAACTCTCTTTATATATGTACGAAACAATTTTATGTAATCATCATCATCATACTATACAAAAAGTTGGTAGCCCCAAATTTAAAGTTGAAATAAGAAAATATTCCTGAAAAATTGAAGGATCATTTTACCATTCATAAAAAATAATTTACTTTCCACTAGTTGATTAACTTTAACTTAACAAGAAAATATTTATTCTAAAAAATACATATACAGATATAAAAATTGCACTATAAATCATCTAATGATGAAAGGATAACATGATTCACTTTGGTTTCTCCTTATTAAATTTTGTCCTATGGACAAGTTGAGAATGCTTAGATTTTATTTCTTTTGGGTAATGTCTATTAAATGTTTCGAAATTTATTTCAGCTTTCAACACTTATTATTGTATTAACTCTTAGGTCTACATTCATATGACCAATTCAAGTTACTTTAATCAAGTATTCTTGTTGAATTTTACTTTAGGTACTACAATAACTTTTAATATAATAGATTGTATAGGTTCAAGATAAATTTGATATTTAAATTTTTATTAGGTTGTTTTAGTTGTTGAGAAATTCTAGCTTTTTTGAATTTTGAATTGCAGATTTTTTGCATACCGTGTGGTCAAATTGGCTATTTAAACCCCTCCTATGCTTAATAAAATTATTGATAGTATTTCAATCAATTCTTTTTGCTCCCCCATTTTCAAAAACACCAACAATGGTATCAAGAACTTTTTTAATCTTATGGGATCTGTGAGTTCTTCCAAAGAACTATCATATCATTTTTAACTAGTAAGGGCTATCCATTTTAACCCGTCAAGGCTACTTTTAACCCATAAGAGCTATTTTCAGCCAATTTTAACCCTATTTTCAGTCCATGCTTTTTTCAATGCACAAGCTCTTTTCAACCACTATTTTACCCTAAAAAAGGGCAAACAAAAGTCTTTTTTTGAACAGTCGATAACTATCAAATTTGGTCGGTGAGAATAAAACCATAATTTGAAACTTATGTGATATGTGATGTTGTGATGGAAAAAAGAAATCATTACAACAACATTTTTCAAATCCTACAAAAGGTCAGAGTAAAACACTTTCGAAAGAGATTTTAGACACAACAAGGTTAGTGAAGGCGGTTTTAAGCACAGGGCAAAAAGAAGAAAAATAAGAAATCTTTAAAGTTAAATAACAATGAACAAAATTCGATATCAACTGTCAGAGAAAAAATTGAAGAGGAACTTTTTTTTCAATTGCAGTAACTAAAGCAAAGGAGAAGTGTTGAATTTTACTTTAGTTACTGCATTAATTATTAATAAAATAAATTTTCTAGGTTTAGGATAAATTTGAAATTTTAATTTCTCTTAGGTTGGTTTAGTTGTTGAGAAATTCTAGTTTTTTTTTTGAATTTTGAATTGCAGATTTTATGCATATTATGTGCTCAAATTGACTATTTAAATCTCTTCTATGCGTAATAAAATTATTGAGAGTATTTCAATCAATTCCTTTTGTTGCCCCAATTTTTATAAACACCAACAATTCTTAGCTTGATGAATTATATATAAAAAACTTCTCATCCCTTCTCTATGGAGAATCGTAGGACTTGAAATTTGAATAGTGATATTTGTTTGAAGCGATCTCGTCGTTTTGGAAAAATTGTGCTTCTTCAATTCCTAGAGGCTGGAGGATTCATAATTACGACATATTTGCTAAATCAATTTATCAAAATATTTGTTCAATAGAGATTAAAATTCAACGAAGAATTTTTCAATTGATGAGTATACAAAATCATAATTCTAAAAAGGTAGTGTAACCTTTGCTAAAGTTTTGTATTATCTCTACAATTCTAAAAGAGGTTCTAGTGATACTAACAACTTCATCCTTATATCTTCACCAAGGAAAGTTCGTCCTAAAACAATTCCTATGATTTCATGAAAAGAATTTGGCCGTGCACATGCTAACATCACTATACCTGCAGGTGGTAAGATAAAATTCAACACCAACTTCACCAAATCCATTCTATTTATCAATTGTTTTCCAAATTCTTCACAAAATTAAAGAAAACAAGTTAGCTAGTTCCACGAACAAGAAGAGAAAAACTGAAGAAAATGAATCATTAATTTTTATTTGGGTTTTAGTACAACTGGGGGAGGATGTTGGATAACACAAGATTTTTTTGGAGAAGATGCATGACTGAAAATGACATAACAGAAAGATCTTTGAAAAACGTTTGTTTTGACTATGGCTGCTAGTTTCTTGAATTAATGGAGGGATGAATATTGTAACTTTTTGGATAGTAAAAATATGTTTTTTGTTCATTAATATATCACGTGGATGTAACCTACCTAGGTTTAGCCTATAGGTTAGAGATGTTTTAAGCCCAAAACTCCTCACAAACACGCATTCGTTGCCTTCATAGTGGAATTAATTTTTGTTACATTCACTAGATTTTGAATTAATGACCTGATAACTAGGTTTAATGATTTATGGGATATTTTCATATTTGTATGACTAAATGCTCAATCTAAGTTTGACACAGGCAAAACAACTATAATTGAAAAAAGGATATTTTTTGTCACTAATTTGTACTTGTACTGGGAAATAAAACTGTTATCCTATTGCTATTTTTCTTAAAATAAAAATAAGTCGATTTATTCATTTTGCATGTTTTCTTGAATTGGTAAAGGAATTTCATACCTAATATGTTCTAACTTTTTTTTATTATTATAAGGAGAAAGCTTCATATAGTAGTTCTGCTCCTAATTAATTGAATTGTTTGTTCCTATTTTAAGACTTTGCTTGCCAACTTTAAATCCATTAGTACTATAGAGGAAATGTTTTACTTTTAGGTGAGCATGAATTCTTAAATTTAAATATATTCCTCGATTGATCTTGTCTTTTGTTTGATTCTGCAGATCTTTGGAATGAAAATTGAAAAGGGAAGGAAATCCTCCGTGAAGATGGTGCAAAACCAAAAGTCTGATGTAGAAACGGAAGGAAAAAAGGGAGAAAATCTAATTCTGAACAAAAAAATCTGATGAAGACACTAACACAAAAAATAAAAAGGACCTATACGACTTTGTTGAGAGGACAATACTTGACAAAGAACAACATAAAGACATCAATGGTAATTAAGTAGAAATTATTCCTATAGAGTTATGTTAATTCCTATTTTTATCTTTTGGATTGTGTATTAGTAAATGGGGGTGGGGGAGGTATAGATGTAGAAGAGGCGTATCTTAAATTTAATATCAACAAGTATTTTGTCCCATTTTTGTACATGGTTTATTTTTCTTTTTCTTTTTTTTATCAAAACAATTTTTGTTTATACATTAGAATGATATTTTTAGTTAGTTTTCAAAACATTACGTTTTAAAGTGTCATTCAATTTTTCTACAAATGCCTACGTAACATAAATCTAATTCCCAAATGTTAAACTTCATATAGAGGAAGCTTCCAAACCTAGAGCAACTATAGATAACATGGATGACAATCCTGGGATTGGTGTATCTTCTAGATCTAAACGTGTTCATGAATCAACTTTGGAAGTAAGTGTATTTTTCGTCAGCTTTTACTCTATGTATACTTAAGTAACCTGCATAGACTTAAGATAATGTGTCTGCAACATGCTAAGGAAGATTTCCGGACCTCTCTTAAACAAAATGATATTATGCAAAGACAATCACAAGCAAAGCGTCAAAAAGTATTACAATAAATCGTAAGTTTAAACTTTCTGCACCTACTTTGCATAGTTAAGAAGACTCATTTATTTTCATTATGATTAAGAAGTCAGAATCTGAATACACATATGAATATTAAGATGTGTGTTGGAATCACGACCTCCATAATTCTTCTAAGGATATATGGGTTATCTGATCCTTTGAATGTTTAGTAGTTCAAAGCAAGTACGTTTGTAGTTGCCTAGGAATTTCACTTTCAAATTTTTATTAACTCAATAAAACTTTAGACTACAAACGATTACTAACCAATGTAACCTAAGGAATTATAAACTCTAATACTTAGATTTAGAACACAAACCCCTAGGTTTATGTCCCAGATCTTCTAGTTGCCCCCAATTCAAACATCCAACTACACTAAATTTCCCAGCAGACAAATTACGACAACTTTAGCAAAAGACTCAAACTAAACATAATAGAATTCTTCAATTATGTTCTTCGCAGAACTTCAACAAAACTTTAATTTGAACTCTCTCGCAATAAGACTATGTTTTTCCTGGATCCCTCTATGTAAGTGCACAACCTTCTTTGGAGAAAACCTTGCTCTATTTATAGAACAAGAGTCCCTTCCTACTTCAACTCTACTTCAACAAACTTGTAGTGATTTCTTTTCCTCGTGGGACTTGAAATACTTGTAGTGGTTCCGTTTCCTCATGGGGCTTGGAGTACTGTATTATTTCCACCACCTCAACATTATTCTTTCTCTCTATGCCTAGTTGGGATTTGGTTTTTCTGTGATCATATTTGTGGATTCGTTCTTTGCACCTGTCACTTGTCAAAACCTATCTCTGTCTAACCAATTGCCCCTTTTTGACGATGACAAACCCATGAATCTGTTTGTGCATTTCAATCTGCTGAAAGATGTTACACAATCATAGAACTTGAAGTAACATGTTATAAGACAAGGAAATAATCATACATAGCACCATCCCCCTTTTGATATCATAAAGATATATCAATAAAGCATAGAAGTAATTAATACTCAGGGTTGCAAATCAATCACCAACTCTATCAAGGCTAAAACAATTGGAACTAAAACTAAGTACATTAACAGGCCATAGGGTTAATAGATCAATTTTCCAAAGTGTATTCACCATCACCTGAACAAATGCAAAAGAAACAAAAGAATATAAGCAAAAGAAGATACACTAGGAACACATGGCATGGTAAGGCTAGGGAGGAGTGGATGTGAAAGGAGAGGTAGGGGAAAATCTTTTTTCAACAAGTCATAGAGGCCTCTAAGATTAACATAGTTTGTGAATTTTTCAGCTAATAGAGCTACTTGATCTAAAGCAAGGTCAGCCTTCAGACGCACATTGTCTTCATCGAAACCAAAATGTTCAAGACCATAACAGATATGCAATTGATTTATTGCTGCCAAATGAGACGCCCTTAGTGCAACAATCTTTGCTTCCTTAGCAGCCAACGATGCCCAAAGCCTCTGAAGTGGTGCATTAACCTCCCTTAGTTGGAGCAGGCATTGCAGCCTAGTTCACCTTACCTAAAACATCCTTAGTGGTTTGATACTGCCACACCTTAACTGGAACCCCAAAGTGATCAAAAACCATTCCCAACCAAAACCCGTACCCCAAAACATGACGAGTTTTGTCCTAAACACAAACGCAATTCATATGGCGCAAGATAAGACCAGGGAATTTGATGGAACCCTATAAATAAGCACCTCAATAAGTGTTAGATCTATGAAATTGGCCTCAGTTCATTTTTGTTGTCACAAAAAGATAATCTTATGAACAATATCAAACAATAGCTTATGGAGTGGTAATATTGCCCCCTTATCTACTTCGGTATGAAATTCTAAGGTGGGATCATTAGCAAAAAAGTGAGAGATCTCTAGGGCAGATGGTAACTCATCTAATATGGGATAATCCCTCTTTACATAGTGACACCAACCTATATTAGGAACCCCCAAAATTTGTGCCATACATTCAAGAGTGAGAGTAAACGAGACACCATGAACCGTACCAGTAGAGGTAGACGAGCCAGATGCATTGATGTAAAATAGCTGAGTTTCTTCTCTTCCCATACAGTGACACATATTGCCTTGAAGGAACAAGTTAGTACAAAACTGTGCCTTTAGAAGATCCAGAAGGGTACACATCTTAGGACAACCAAATCCAGTAATAACCCTACTATGGAGAACATTGCGTTGCTTAAAGTGTACGAACCCAGAATTCCTGACATCTATGGTATCCTCAATATCATCACTTAAATCAACACCAAATTCATCCCTCTTCATTTCCCCTTTTGATTCATCCCTAAAGATTTAGAGGTAGAAAAAACACTCTCATGACTACCAGAGGCAGTAGACTCATCGATTTAATTGGTGTGAATAGTAACTTTGGAAAGAGTAGGTTGAGAACCCCATTTTACAATATCACTAGAGAAAGCCAGACCTTTACCCTTCTTAGCTCGTGCTAACTCATCAGGTTCATCAGGTATTTCTATAGGGTCGATGGGAGGGATAAATGGGGTTTTTAAGGACCTGGATTTGTTAGTTTAAAAGGTAAGGAGACCTTTATCAAGAATTCTTTTGACTGAGTGGGTAATACGAACAAGGATAACCATAAACAACGTAGTAGGAAGAGTCTCCTGAGGTTCATCTGTTGGCACTAGCACAAGCTTGCTAGTAGAGTTCCGTAATATTGACCTTAGTCATTTAGGGACCAAATGGGTAATGCGCATGGTATTCTTAGAAGTTATATTAAATTCCTTAGATTATGCTAATACAGAGTAGGATTCTTCCTTACTAGATTCAACAAAGATGAGCCTAGCGGGTGAACCATGTTCAGTCGTAGGGTCCTAGTGTGTTCCTCCTAATAAACTCCCTCAATTTCCAGAAGAACCCTCGATCCCCCTATGATGGATTTGTACTGTGTGGAAAAACATCTAGATGATATATTATAGTGGAGCCCACAAACACAATTTCGAGCAGAATAGATGTGCAAACCTGTTTCTTGAACATTACAATTGTCAAAACTTGTTGAGAGGAAAGAGAGGGTTAGGATATTGTAGTAGTGATGGGTTTGGTGGGGAGGGGGTGAGGAATCTGTGTTTGATGGAGTTTCCATGGTGAGAGGAGTGTGATGGTTTAGTTTACTAGAGGAGGGATTGAGATTGAAGTTAGAGGTGTGTGTCTTTAGTGGTGGTGGAAGCCGGATTTGTTGGTTATACGAGAAGTCCAAGAATGTGAAGTGTTTCACTTGGAATAAAGTTGTAGTAGGCTGCCCTAATGATGTGATGGCTCTTAACTTTTTGAAAATGACGGTGCGGTATTTGAGTGTGGTGGTTGCAGTTTTTATAGTGACACGCGGAAGGGACATGTTATTGCTTATAGATTTTGAATTTAGGCATTTTGTATTAAGAGTTGAATATATACCCGTATTTTAGGACCTGTCGGACCCCATCTTTCAATCTTTATGCATTCTTTCACCTAAAAAAAATTACTTTGTTATAGTTTCTCAAATGTTTTAAAGTTGGTGCAGGGATTATACAATTTAATCCGATCTTTTGTGCCTTATGCATAGTATTCTTTAGCAGTCATGGAGGGTGGCTTAGGAAATTTTTAATCATCCCTAGTTCCAATTTATTCCTTTCAAAGTGTTCTCTTGCTAATGCCTTGGTGAAGATATTTGTGATTTGTTTTTCAGTAGTGCAAAATTCATGGAGACCAACCCTTTTCTACATTATCCCTTAAAAAGTGATGTCGAATGTCAATGTGTTATGTTCTTTTATGTTGAACTGGGGTTTTGGCTATGTTTATTGCACTAGTATTATCATAAAAAATTGGAGCACATCTAGTGTTCAACCCAAAGTCTTTGAGTTGTTGTTTGATCCATAGAAGTTGAGACCTGATGCAACAAAATATTCAGCTTCGACCGTAGATAGAGCTAAAAAGCTTTGTTTCTGTGTTGCCCAAGAGATCAGACAAGACCCTAAGAAGTGAGCCATACATGTAGTACTCTTCTTGTCCACTAAGTTTCCTGCATAGTCCACATCAACATATCCTACTAGTTCAAAATTGTTTCCTTTTGGGTACTAGAGTCCCAAGTTTATGGTTCCTTTTTGGTAGCGTAGAATACTTTTAACAACTTCTAAATGAGGTTCCTTAATTAGGATTAGCTTGAAATAGAGCACATGACCCCACACTAAACACAATGTCTGGCCTGCTAGCTATAAGATACATAAGTGACGCAATCATTCCTCTATAGAGATTTTAATCGATGTTTAACCTATTCCCTCTAGATCTAACTTGGTAGCTGTGGCAATTGGGGTATTGATTGTTTTTGCATTCTCCATTTTGAACCTTATGAGTAGTTCTTTGACATACTTATGTTAGTGAATTAGGGTACCTGAGGATGTTTGTTTGATTTGAAGTCTTGGGAAATAGTTTAGCTCTCCAATCATGCTCATTTCAAACTCATTGCTCATTAGAAATGCAAATTCATATGTGAGTGTTTTATTTTTGGCTCCGAAGATGATGTCATCCATGTATACCTATACAATTAACAAGTCCTTTCCTTTTTTCTTGAGAAAACGAGTGTTGTCAGTTTTGCCTCATGTGTACCCATTACTTAAGATAGATTTTTACAATCTGTCTTACCATGCCCTAGGTGCTTGTTTTAACCCATAGAGACCTTTGTCAAGCTTATAGACATGTTCAGGATAGTCATTATTTTCAAATATAGGTAGTTGTTTAAGAAACACTTTCTCTTTTAGTAAACCATTTAAGAATGCACTTTTTACATCCATCTGATAGAATGTGAATTCCATTTTGACAACAAATGTTATAAGTAGTCTCATTGCCTCTGATCTTGCCACTGGGGCAAACGTTTCATCATAATCTATGCCCTTTTCTTAATTTTAACCTTGGACCACCAATATTGCTTTGTTTCTTGTTATGGTACGTACCATGTTCATCCAACTTGTTTCTGAACAACCACTTAGTTCCAATAATAGTTCTGTTTAGGGGTCTTCACACTAGGTACCAGACTTTACTTCTTTCAAATTGATTCAATTCCTCCTCCAAAGTTATAAACAAGTCAGCATCTTGAAAGGCCTCCCTAATTTTCATTGGTTCCATCATAGCAAGGAATGCACTGTGATTTTTAGTCTTGATCTGGTGGTTATGTCGGATCTGAGATTAGTGAGTATGTTATCTATTGGATGTGATCCTTGGTACTTGTAGTCCTTTACTACCAACTCCTGTTGTTCTGAGTCATGATTATCAATTGACTCTCTTTGATTTTGCTCAGATGTTTGTTCTGAGTTTTCTTCACTTTCCCCATTAGATAGAGCAGTGTTTACATCATCTGCGGGTGAAGAACCTGGTTCGTTAACTCGTTCTTATTCATTCTCGGCATATAATCTTAATGGTTCATCCTGAAGACTATAATTAGCTATAACATTTGTTTCATCAAATACTACATGTAATCTCTCTTCTGCACACATTAATCTTTTGTACCTTATAAGCTTTTCTATATGAAGAATATCCTAGAAGAATTCCCTAATCACTTCTAGTATCAAACTTTCCTAACATATTCTTTCCACTATTATGAATGAACCATTTACACTTGAAGGTTCTTAGGTGAGATTTGTTAGGTTTTATGCCTTTTAGTAATTCATAGGGAGTTTTATCTAGCATGGATCTAAACATACACCTATTTATAGTATATCATGCAGTATTCATAACTTCAGCCCAAAATTGATTAGTTATGTTGCTAGCAATCATCATAGTTCTAGTCCTTTCTTGAAGGATTCTGTTTTTTCCTTTTTCCTTTTTCTACTCCATTTTGTTGAGGAGTACTAGGAGCAAATAAATTTGGTCAACCCCATGGGATTCATAATATTTAACAAAGGTAGAGTTCTCAAATTTAGTTCCATGATCAGATCTGATCGCTACTCGTTGTTTGTATAGTTTCTTTTGAAGTTTTCTTATTAATGTACAAAAGGCTTCAAATGCATCATCCTTTGAAGTAATAAAAAGTGTCCAAGTGTACCTTATAAACTCATCTCTAGTACAAACACATATTTTTCCACCTCTACTTCTAACCCTCATAGGTCGACAGAGATCCATGTGTACCAATTCTAAGGATCTGTTTGATCTTATAACCTGTTTATATTTAAAGGATGATTTTTGATGTTTCCCTCGAGAACATGCTTCACAAAACCTTTCTTCTTTAAACTTAGTTTTAGGAATTCCTATTACTAAATCTTTAGAAATAATTTTGTTTAATTAATTGTACGTGACTAGCATGACCTTGATATTTATGCCATAGTGAAGGATCTCTATCCATTACACTTTGACATATAAGATTTTCAGCAGGTACCTTCGTAGTATCTGCAATATATACATGCTTATATCTTTGTCCAGTTAAGACAATTTCCTTTATTTCGAGATTTATTACTTCAACTCCTATGGAAGAGAAAATTACCTTGTTTCCTTTATCACAAAGTTGTGATATTTTGAGCAAGTTGTGATTCAAGACTCCAACATGATACACATTTTAGATTGAGTGTTCACTAGTCTTACCTATTTTTCCAATTCCTTTAATCTGACCTTTTTGTCCACCGCCAAATACTACTATTCCATGTTTTTTTTCTTTAAGTGAGAGGAATTTTGATTTATCTTCAGTCATGTGCCTTGAGAAGGTGTTGTCCATATACCAGTATTGCTTGCTTCCACTCACCTTTTCCTGAAAAATTCAAGGGTTAGATGATTAACTTGGGTCCTTTATTTTGATCAAAATGGTGAATAAGGTCCTTGTTATCCAATTGGGTAGTTTTGTTTTCTTTAGTATATGCATGTTCCTTTGATGTGTGTTAGTTTTAATATTTTCGTTAGTATTGATTCTGGTTGTAAGACATGTGTTTCTAGAGTGACCCATGTTACCATAAAGTGTGCAGAATGAAAGATTCCCATTCATAGAGTGGTTATCAAAACCTATTCTAGCTTTTGTGTTACGGGTGTTAGTTCCTAGATGGGTTACAATCATGGAAAACTTAGTCAATTTATTTGCTTGTTCAAGCTAATATTTGATTCTAGCTAATTCAAGATTCAATCTCCTAGAGTTTTCATTTTCTGAGAATGATTCGTCTATAAGTCTTTTGATATCTTCTTCATGCAGGGATTGATCACTCTCCTTATCTGTTTCCTTACCAATGACTCTTAATTTATGATTTTAGTTTTGAGGGAAAGGTTACAAGAATCAAGTTGATGAGTCCTTTCAAGATAACCTTTGTTCTTTTCTTTTAACCTAGTATTGAGTTTTACAAGATCAATGTACTCAAACTTTAAACTAGTCATAGAGACTACGAACTGATTCCTGTTAGTGTTCAATTTTTGTATGGTATTTATGAGATTGAGCATTAAAGAGGATAATTTCTTTTCTAGTTTATATTTGAGATCAGAAATGTTTACCTTCTCTTCCTCAGCGTCGGAATCAGATTCAACTCTGTATCTTCTATGGCCATAAGTGAATTGTCATGATACTCCTCCGAGTTATCTGTACCTGTTCCCCAATTAGCATACATAGCTTAATTATTTTCCTTTTCATTATTTTTCCTTTTGTTTCCCAATTCTCTTTTCTCCACTCAACTTTCCACATAGGACAGTCCTTGACTTGATGGTCGGTTTCACCACATTTATAACATCCTCCATTTTGACCCTTTTTTATGCTATTCTCTTTCGTAGGAGAAGGTTTCTTTCCATAGTTCATGCCTTTCTTGAAGAGTTTCTTGAAATTTCTTCTTATCAAGGATATATCATTATCATCTAGATTAGATTAATAATTCTCATCAGTTACCTTGAGAGCAAGACTATTATCTTTACTTTCTTCACTTCTTTTGGCACTTCTGACATTCATCTCATATGTTTTTAGATTTCCTGCATGCTCATCTAAGGTAATATTTGTTAAGTCTTTGGCCTCTCTTATTGCAGTAGCTTTGATTTCCCATGATCTGGGTAGAGTTTGAAGAACCTTATCTATATGTTCCTCTGTAGTGTATATTTTTCCTAAGAAAATTAATTCGTTGACCACTCTGGTGAATCTAGTGATCATATCCTGAAGTGAATATCCAGGTTTCATCTTGAAGGACTCATATTCAGTGCATAGTCTAGTGATTCTGAACTTTTGAATTTGGGTAGTACCTTCGTGTGCATTTAGTATTGTATCCCATATTTGTTTAGCAGTGGTACATTGGAGATATGGTTGAACTCGTAAGGTCTGAGTCCACATACAAGAATGCATTAAGCCTTGTCATTATTTCCTAGCATCTTGTAGTCAGCTTCTCTATAATGAGCCATATCCTTAGGAATGTCCTTTCCTCCGCTATCCTTATTGTGGGCATTAAAGGTCCATCAGTAGCTCTCATACATAGTTCATAGTCTTCAACTTGAATTAAGTCTTCCATTCTTGCCTTCCAGTAAGAGTAATATTTATTGCCCATTAAATAAGGGTGGCCTATTTATGTGTTTTCCTTGACCGTGTCCAAGAGGAGGTGCAAAATTCAGAGTGATCTTACCTTGACTTATTAGACTCTTGATTAAGATAATTTTCTCTGACACTAATTGTTGTAATTAGGACCTCCATAATTCTTTTAGGGATCGTGTATGGGTTATCTGATCCTTAGAATGTTTAGTAGTTCAAAATAAGTACATTTGTAATTGCCCAACAATTTAACTTTCAAACATTAATTAACTCAATAAAACTTCACACTATAAATAATTACAAACTAATGCAGCCTAAGGAATTATAAACTCTAATTCCTAGACTCATAACACAAACCCCAGGTTCATGCTCTCCTAGATCTTCAAGTTGCCCCCAACTCAAAGATTCAAAAACACTAAATTTCATAGCAAATAAATTACGACAACTTTAACAAAAGACTCAAAGTAAACATAATAGAATTCTTCAATTATGTTCTTTGTAGCACTTCAACAAAACTTCAATTTGAACTCTCTCACAAGAAGACTATGTTTTATTCATATCTCTCTACGTAAGTGCACAACCTTCTTTGGAGAAAACCTAGCTCTATTTATAGAATAAGAGTCCCTTCCTACTTCAACACTACTTGAGGAAGCATATAGTGATTCCTTTTCCTCGTGAGACTTGGAATACTTGTAGTGGTTCCTTTTCCTCGCGGGACTTGGATTATTGTATTATTTCCATCGTCTAAACATTATTCTTTCTCTCTATTTCCAGTTGGGATTTGGTCTTCTGTGATCATGTTTGTGGAATTCGTTCCTTGCACCTGTCACTCATCAAAACCTATCTTTGTCTAACAATGTAAATTAAGATCTAGATGTACGAATTGTAATGTTCATTTGAATATTAAGATAGTCTATGGATCTGAACACCAAATGATTAAGTTTGTTTGTTTTCAATATCTAAATGTGCATATGAAATTACATTGTATCAATAAAAATTATAAAACCTTATTTCAGCAAATTTTTTTTTTTTGATAGAAAATAATATCAGAAAATATTTTGTATAAATTTTTTATTAACTAAAATACAAATAAACTTATATATTAATATAAAAATATACCAGAACAAGATAATATGAATTCTTTAAAGAATTAAGCTCATGTCCATCAAAATCTCCAAATAACTCGAAGGCTAAAGTTGGCTTTGTCAACTATAATTTCCTGTGTGCAAGTAAGATATTCTCTGTGTTCTTGGTCCCTGATAAGTTTTTAACAATTTTTGTTATATTCACATATGTTTGAACTATTTATTTTTCATGAGATTAATCACATATATAGAGGCAACCTTTTGCTCAAGCTATTTATTTTAGTCATCAATGAGATTACAAAGAGATATTTATATTGAATTCACACATATCAGAAGGTAAAGTTGTTTTCTTTAAAATAATAAATGGGATATCATAAAACACAGTAGCAGTTGAAGAGGATAGAAAAAATGGTATGTGGTTGAGAAGAAAAGTAAGTGGCGTGAAGAATAATGAACTTCTGAACGGTGTTAAGATTCTGTTATAGATCTGATTCGTTCATATATGTTTAGACACATTAAGAGATTTAAAAGGAATGAAAACAAATGCACTTAATGGATAGAGTCTGAATCATTCAGATTTAAACCTTAAGAACAAATTCACTTAATGGGTTGATTTGAATGATTAAAATTAAGACCTCCATTAAGTGTAAACAAATGAGGCCAGAACCATTTCATAGTTTTTGACTGGAAGGCTCCTTTAGCAGCAACATCTCTTGATTCTACTTACATATTCTTCATCATTGAAAAATATATGTTGTATTAATCTTTTATCAGTGATCTATTTGCTGGAGTTAATAGGACTTCGACATCGATTCATTGGATTAATCTGCTATTTTTTAATTCTTTTTTTTTAGATGACACTTGGAGGTAACAGTCATCCACAGCTACACAACCTTCTACAAAAGCTTCTACACAATGGCAAGATCCTCCGAATGTTGGAAAGTATGATGAACTCCAGAGATTGATTATTATTCCCGATGGATTGGGGTAAGTATTTATGTAATCTTTTTAATAGTTCTGTTAATAAGTTGAGCCTTGTGTAAAATGAGAAGTGCACTATAGACTACTTTAGCTGTATTATTATATTTTGATGTTTGATCAAATTTAGAAGTAAGATCAGTTAAATTATTATTCTAAAAGGTTATACAACCAATAATATAGTTTGCAAAACAATAAATATCACATTTAGCAAACATGCTAGTTTTAAAATTATTTAAAAAGATACTAGTTTTATCCTTCTATACATTTGTTTTCATTTTGCAGTAGCTTCTGTATCATCACAGTTTTAAATATAATGCAGGTTTTATCCTTCTATTTAGTCTGCGAAGGCTATGGTTGAATCAATGTGTTCGTGTTATCATGGGCCATGGAGGTACTTGAAAGATGTTCCATTGAACATTAGAGAGAAAATGTTTGATGACTTCAAGGTAAAAATAAATCAATTATCTACTTGAAGTGTTTAATAACTCCTTGGTCTCAAACAAGTTAATTAATCTAGATGAAGGACATATATATTTGTGATGTATATATTTTTTAAGGAGAAACACTTCTTATATTGGACATTTATTCAATCTAAAAGTTCAATTGTATGTAGATGAAGTGTGCATGGTCTCTTGAGCACGAGGCAAAGATATAAGAATTTTTTTTCAGAAAATATTCTCGTAGGTTGAGTGATTTGCTTTGGCATGCCGAAAACATGATAAGAGGCCATCGTGGATTCGTGAAGATATATGGAAATAACTAAATGAGTACTGGGCCTCTCCAGAGTTCAAAAAGAACAGTGGGAAAGAAAGACCAAACATCTGTTCTACCCCGTTCTCCTCAGCCTTCTGATAAGGAGGAGTAAGGTAATCTAAAATTAGCTTAAAATGAGATTTAAAATTAGTATCTTTCATCGTTTTATGGTTTATAGTTGAATGGGCCAAATGCTTAAGAGTTCCTGGAGTTTGGTAAAATTTTGTGTGATTAATGTTGTATAAGTATAAGATCTAAATTTAGAAAATTCCTTATTTTCCTTAAAACCAATTACTCACTATAAATAATATAGAACATGCAAAGAGTGGAGTAGATACACATTATTCATATAGCTCACCCTTGTTAAGGTATATCCGACTAAAAGATTAACATGATAATAAACATTTACTATAATAAGTCAAATATATATATATATATATATAATACATTTTCATTCTCTGTATTGTAATGTTATTGTGATTGTATTATAAATGCATATTACCTAGTGTGTTGGGTTATTCCACCAAAATACTGTCTCTTCTCCTTAACTGTTTTCTACTAAACGACTCTACTGACTCTTTTTTCTCATCACAAAAATACCCTAAAATTAAAATCTCTGTAATTATGTAATCTTCAAAATCATAAATTATTTCAACACATTTTCGGTTCCAGAGTCCAAGTTAAGTCTTGATTTGTTAGCTAAAATGTTTAATCTGAGATTCTTTCTATCCTTAAGTTGCATTTCATTGCATATTCAAGCTTTGTGTTGATTCCATTGCTCTATGTTCATGCACTATCTCATTCTATTGTTTGTATTTTGATTTTTCATGCCAAACAACATTTGGCCCTTTTGAGGGGATTATACATCAAACTTCATGTAGTACCTCACATGGTTATATGTCGATTTTAGTATCTCCTACAGTTAGTCTTTTAGTTATTGCATGATTGTGTATTTATGTATTTCAATTCAGTACATCTCAGTTCTATGCTATTTTACTTGGTTATTACGTCAACATTGTCTTATAGATTCGTCATGCTATGTTATTATACTTATCATGTGTTATCTTACATACTCAATATATTCAAAGTACTAACTATATACTTTCGTCAATATTGTTTTATAATACAGGTTCTGGCACTTAGTATCCAGCTTGCAGTTAATTATTAGTACTATCTCCAGTGAGCAACATCGAGTTGGTGAGTACTCATCTTTTTGAGGACAACACTTATATCTCCTTTCAGTCATTTATTTTCAGTTTCAGACAGTTGGAGTTAGCTAGGGTTTGTCCTAGTAACTCATCTTTGTAGAGGTTTTAAGACAAGTCAGTTTAAATTAAACTATGTGTACT
This sequence comes from Solanum acaule, assembly GCA_036250505.1. Taxonomy (NCBI): domain Eukaryota; kingdom Viridiplantae; phylum Streptophyta; class Magnoliopsida; order Solanales; family Solanaceae; genus Solanum; species Solanum acaule. Next base: position 24,182 of record JAJOOR010026424.1, read on the forward strand.
CAAATATTAGTCTATTGATATTTCTAGACTCATTTAGTTCCGCATTCAGTTATCTTCTATTTATATTTCTTTCTTATCTTATTTTCATGCTAGTCCACGAGGTTTACTTGAGGTCATTTGTGGCTCCAAGCACCATGTCACGAATAGGGGTAATCTCGAGTCGTGATAATGATTCTCAACAATTATTTGGTGTCTTTAGTACATTGAAATATACTAATGATGTTAGTCGCTTGATTCGACATCTAAAAGTTTTGGCAGATTTATTAAATTATATAATACGATATGTAATGTCTTTGATTCATCATTCTATTTCCAATCTGAAGGGGGTAAAGATTATGATAATACTCAATTTATGTCCCTATTCCATGATAAGAGAATTATTCACCAATTTTATTACACATATACTCCCCTAACAAAAAATGGTCATGCTGAGCACAAACACCACCACCTCAATAATGTCATTTGTTGCTTACTTCCAAAGAACTAACCCTTGCATCATTTTGGCCTGAAGCTCTAGTTTATGCTACTTATATTATTTATAGGATGCCATGTCAAAATTTGAAGTTATCCTCACCATTTGAATGTTTATTCCATAAAGAGCCCAACTTATGCCTTATCTGTTTTGTTCTGATCGTTTCCATGCACTATATTATATTTCAGGTATTTTTTCCAGCTATATGAATTTTACTGTAAGCAAAGTTTTAAAAATAAAAGAAACAAAAAGAAGTTTGTCTTTTTTTATGAATATTTTTTCATAAATATCAAGATTTTGCTGTTTTGCTATACATATATATAATATCCACATGTATACAATATCTCATCCTAACTGAAAGTCGAACGGTTACAGTATTTGATTGTAACTCTATGTGTGTGGCCAACTGTATATGCATATGTATGTGTTTTTGTCATGACGCAAAAGCCACGGTTATGATGGCACACACCCGGAGAACCTCACAAATTATGTGTAAGGCAAAAGAAACAACTCATAAGAGACTTCCAAAGGGAAGTCAGGCTACAACCTATAACAAAACAACAAAGAAGTTCCCAAAACCTAGTAGCATTAGTATAGAGAGCATCTAATACATTTCTAGATTCTAAAATAAATCTCAAGTCTTTAAAAGGAAATTAAAGAATATAAATGATATATGAAGACTAGTGGCGATCCGAAAAATAGGATCTCACCACAACTCTGAATGAGAAGAAATTGCTAGATCTGATCAACCGCTATGAAGATCACCCTGACTAGGATCTGCAGAAAAAGTATAATAGAAGTATGGGGTGAGTAAAATCCACCTGTACTCAGTAGGTTAGACAAACTGATATTTAACAACTAATCATAGTTAAGAAATAAACTATGAAACGCTTCCACATGCATGCAGAAAAATCCCATTTCGGCATTGGTGCCACCAATTTATATAGTACGAAGCGGATAAGATAAACATATAAGGTTACGATTAATACTCATATCAACAGATAATCAAGTTACACAACACAACAAAGTTGGCCAATGCAATGCAATGAGATGACATAATGTGGTAGAACCAATTTCATCGTACAACCTATCGTATACACCTTGCTGAACTTTAGCTTCCAGATAAGGACTATGGGGGACTTACAATCCATGTACCAATCTCAAAATATCATCATCTTTCCACCTAGCTCGTGGTCAAAGATAAAAGTAAGGTGTTTCATTTTCTTTCTCAAAAAATAACATTTCTCCACTTTCTGATATTTCCATGAACATAATATGCTGAATGAGGTGAATCTATAAAAACACATACAACACAAAGGCATTATCATTTCATCAAGGATTTTGAATATCATAAATTTCTCAAACTCAAAATGTGTTGAAACACGTCCTCCAACGATAGGGATGGTGAAGGAATCCATTTGAAATCAGTCTTTACCACTTAGAAAACATTTCTTTCATTTTATGATGTTCAAATATCAACTCAAGCCCCTAACTCAGGCATCTTAATGTCAAATATAAGGATAGACCAAGCAATTCCTCGCTCGGGCAATTACTCAAATATCACAGGTTATCAGTAACAATTAAGAGTATTATCACGAGCCTCCACACAAGCTGAGCATCACCAATAGGCATCACATGGACTAAACAAGAAGTTCAACACTTACCTACCTCTAAAACTCATACCATAGCTCATTTCATAGTTGACTTCTAAAGAAAGATTAATTACTCATTTTAGTCTAAACTTGGGATAGCCAAACCCACCTCGAAGGCAGAACTTCACTTGAGCAACTTTATCAGAGCACTTCCTCAACCACATAATTACCAAAATGATCCCCAACTATCAAGAATAAAAGAGAGCTCAATGATACCTATATTGACAAGATTAGAACTGGGGTAAAATAATCCAAAAAACACTTCAAAAATCGAAAGGGTGAAATCAGATTTTTAATTGAAAATCAAGTTCTTCAAGCCAAGATAAGTTCATGGTTGAAAAACCCATTAAAAACAAGCAAATAATAAGCTCCAATTCAAGAAAAAACCAATTTTCCAACTTAGGAAAAAAACCCCAAAACCCATATTTAAATCAAGATTTAAAAGTATTTCAGATGGTAAAAGTACAAGGAATCAATAAGGAATTGGTAGGGAAAGATTACCCATAGGTGTTTTCACAAAAATGCTCCCAATAATAATCACCGCCCCAAAGCTCCAAAAGATTGAAAATGGTAGAAATGAGAAAATGGGAAGAATCTTGAATTTAGGTTCTGTCTAGGAAAAATTTTGGTCATCACGATCACAAGTCACTAAATCTCATGATAGTGAAGGACACGAAGTTTACATCGTGATCACGACCCTTGTCCACGATCGCGAAGGCTAAGGAAAAAGGTTTATCGCGATCGCGAGCCTATGGACCACGATCACGAAGGCCACTAAGAGACACATTACAATCGTGAGCCTATGGGACGCACTCGCAAAGGTCGAAATGACCTGCACCAGAAACTGAAAACAAGCAGCCCATTACTAAGAAAATGTTTGTGAGTGGACCCTCTGAAATTGTTCGGAGTCCAATAGAAATAAACTGAACATGCTACCCTACTAAAATCGACATTCCCGACTCAATAAAATAGTAAGATTTCTAAAAAGAGGTCAAATGATAGAATTACCATTCCTGACCACTCTTACGACTTAAAATTGAACTTCTTATCCAAACATCCAAAACTCAACCCAAGGCTTTGGAAACCTGACAAAAAATATAACGAACTCAAACTCGACATTCCGGATGTGATAGAACTAGTGGAATCTCCATCCTACTTTTGAAAATCAAAATATTGACAAAAGTCAACCATACCAAGAATTCTTAACTAAAAAGGGTCAAATCACCCAAAACACACACGATTGCATCGGGAACCACACCAACCCTTCCCGCAACATAAATAATCATGAAGACTCTTAGGGGAAGGGAAAAATGATTAAATTCACAATTAGAAGCAAATTCACAAAAAAATGGGACATTACAGTTTTCAAAGCAGAAAATAAATTCATGTGTAGTCAACTACATGTGTATGTATATATGAGCAATAGCAGCCGACTAAGGTTTTTAGATACACAAATACATGTATAATTGAGTATATGCTATAAAAATTATATAGTATAGTCATGTTATATGCCACTCCCCGAGCCAACTCCCTAGACGTGGCCGACACTCGAGGACTATTTCTGATCTCCAAGAAAACCCTTGGCCTAGCTAACTACTTAGCGGAAGACTCACTCAAGCAATAATAGGCTTAAAACAAAATTTGATCTCAAAATAAAACTCAACTCGAATATCTGAAGTACTCATTGCAATAATTGTAATAGTTTGCAAAACATCTTTAAAGGAAAGAGAGTACTGAGAGACTCCTCGACTCTATCTATTTATGCATCCTCTAATGTTTAAGATAGGTATCGAGACAAGACCCACGACGCCTCAAAACAACTAAACTAAAAGTAAATGTGAAGTCCTCTGAAATGCAATGAGGCTCACCAAAAGCTAGCTGGAGTATAGAGTGATCTCAATGAAGCGCCCATTGATGATCTTGAACACATGTATCTGCATCATAAAAATATACATGTTGAATGACATCAATACATTTGAATGTACGAATATGTAATATAGCCTAAGCGAAATAACTTAATGAAAGGACTACAATAGATAAAAAAATATACTCTTACTAAATGTAATGAAATAAAGGAGTTAAATCATTTAAAGCTTTACTAAATATGTAATCATCTGTAAACTCAACATAATAAGTGATATATTAAAACATACTTTAACTCTATTGGGAGATTCTCTAACCAACAACCATCACTATGAGTTAAGTGATGATACATGATGAGTCCGAGATTTGGACTCATTTAGGGCTTTATTTACAATGATTTCGTGTCCTCAAATGCTTATTTTGTGCCAATAACTGATGTAAAACACTTGATTTCCAGGTATATGGATTGAAGAACTAAGCAAGGACACTAATTTGCAAAAAGGAATGAAGAAATCTGAAAGAGTGAAGAAAAGAAAGCATGATGATCGCCTAGTCCACTTGGCGAGTCGTCGAATGACTATTTGACTGCCTAAAGTTCCAGTGTGCCAAGCCTTGAAGGAGAAAACCAAGTTGGCGAGAAAAAAGAGCAGTCGGCGGATCGCTGAGTGGTTTCGTGATGCAGTGTTGGATCGCCCAAAGTTACAGACCTTGAAGAAGCTGAAGGCCAAGGCAGAAGGGCGAGAATAGAGACAAAAGGGCTGATTACCGAGTGGATCGGCGAACCCGACTTACTACGCCGAATGGCCCTTCGCAACATATTTTTGGAGACTATAAATACGCTTTTGAACATTTAGTTTAGTAGCAGATTATTATTAAATTTTCAGTTCTAAGTTTTTGGTATTGAAGTCTAAGTATTGAGGCAAGTTTTTCTCTAGTTTTTCCTAAGCTTTGGAGAATTGAAGTTTTTCACTTTCGAGAAATTGAAAGTGGGTCTTTGAGATTCTTCGAATTGGAACATTGTAAGAACGAAATCAATCTTACCTAGTTGATGGAAATTGAATTTGGTAACGATTTTTATCTGTTTATAATGTCTAGCTAAAACCCCAATTCTTGGGGTGTGATTATGTAATTATGGGCTAATTTAGTTTATGGGTATTGCTAATTGTTAGTTTAAATGTTGTTTAGAAGTGAGTTTAATTAGTAATTGTGTTTTAATTTAAGAATTGTAGTTGCAAATGCAGTTCTACCTTCGTGTTTTTGGCTTGCTCGAGAGAGAGGTTTTAAAACCAAGTTTATTGATTGATGGTCAATGAGTATTGGGTTGACTTGGGTTCAGCTCGAGAGAGTGAATCCTAAACTCAGTCCCACATATTCAACTCGAGAGAGTGAATAGACTAAGGTATAGGCTGGTCTTATTTTGCTTGCTTGTTGATGTTTGAGAGAAATCAACTTCATTCGAGGTAAATTGTTCGAGAGAAAATTTATTCCCTCTATGGCTTAGCTTACTCACTAATATACAACTATTTCCTAACAGTTTCAATTACCCATTTGTCTATATTAGCCTATAATTAAATCACATCCCAAGAACCCATCTTATTTTTGTTATTTCGTATTATTTGATGTTGTTATAGTTGATAACTAAAACCAAACCCCCTTTATTTGACATTTGTGTCACCCCCTGATTTGGATAATGTTTTTATTCGATAATGTCTATTCCTATGACTGATCTGATCATATTCATACTTCCCAATTGATTCTCAAACACGTACCGCTCCCTGTGGGATTCGACCCCAATTCATTTAGTTGGGTTTTATACTGACTAGCGATCGTTGACACTTAGAATTAGTTGAAGTGTCTTTGATATGTTAAATCAAAATGGTGCCACTGCTGGGGAGTGGTGTTGTTTGAGATTCTTTTGGTGATGTTGGATTTTGTTCTTGTTAGTCATAGTTGAATTTACTTACTTTTAGTTTTGGTTTGTGTGTTGCTTAGGTCTGGCAGGGGACCGGGTCGGCCCGCCCTGGCCCGCGATCGGTTCGAGAATCGGCTTGCCGGACCCGGTCCCGTACATTTTCGCGGGTTGGGAGGGGTTCGGGATAGGGGACCGGTTAGGGGCCGGTTCACCCTTTGGGCCCGGTCGACCCGACCGGTTCGCGGGATCCCCTAATATTATTATTTTTGAATTATATCCGTTGGGGCAACGACTAGTGGGCCCCCCAACGGATTTATTCACCTTTTTTCCCTTCCCCAACACCCCCTACCACCCCTTCTTTTAATACTTTAATTTAAACCCTCAAGTTATCATAAATACACTTTAGCCCACTTTTAATATTATAAATACCCCTCTATCCCTTATTATTTCTTACAAAGTCATCGATTCTCTCATCTATTTTTTATATCCTCTCAATCTTAAGTCTCAATTTTTTATTCCATTTTAAGTCTCATATTATATCATAATACATATATTTCAATTCTAAATTTTCATATTATATCATAATATATATAATTCTCATATTTGCTATCAAGTATTG